>JAGFPH010000964.1:107715-136816 GCA_018207615.1 Philaenus spumarius
GTTTGTCAGCACCATCTAGGAGCGGTTACAACAAGTTTGCTCGGTTATAATTTAAAGGGAATGAAACGGAGTACAATAATAAGAAAAAAAAATCAGAACTAATACGGTTAAATCTGAATAGAACTAATCAGTGGTAAACTTGAAAACGAATATATACGGGATTGCTCCTACGCATGCCAGGTAGCACAAACGTATATATACAGACGTGCCACTGAAAAGGTTAACAGAAAACGCATTTTGTCATTTCACTTTTATAGAAAATAGATCAAAATGGTTATATATATAGCAGAGACTTTTTATGACGAAGTATAGATTTTGTCAGTTAGTAAATAGGCATTAGATTGTAGATTTTCTAAAGTGATTTTCATAATTCTTTTATTTTTTGAAATTTTGTATTTCAGGCCTTCTGACTTCCGTGTATCCTGATTCTTGGCAAGCTGCTGTTGGTCATAATTTCTTTTTTCGATACCTCGGTCTGTCTTTGGCGTTTGGATTACACGGAGCTGTTTGCAATTACCTCAAGTTATACGCTCTGGCTGGTGCTCTAGTGCTCGCTACTGCACCTTACACTTGGCTTGAAATAAGGATTGAACAACAGCGGAGAGTCAACTCTCAACTATCTTCATTGTGACGTGGACGAGTGAGACCTATGTTCTAAGAAGTTACTCTGCGTATTGGTAGAGATACGATGAAATTAGTGCCAAGAAAATACTGGTCAGTTTCGAATAATGTCAGTACAAAAAATAATAAAAGCTCAAAACTAATCCTCAATTTTTCCCCAAAAAATTATAAAAAAACTATTTTGAGGAAAGGCCTAGAGGAAGCGTTTCTATTTAATGACATCATAAACAAATTAACACGTAATTTTTATACGACAAAGAATTTTTTAACAGTCTTAGTTCCATTTGTGTAAATAATGTATGATAATGAATGATTTAAAATGTACTTGAATGTAACGGACTATGACATAAAAAAAACTATATCAATTTTAAATATAGCACATCAAAGTATAGCATTACCGGTATGTTACAGTTCAAGTGATAAGTAAAGTTTAACGTTGTATATTATATAGTGAATTTGCCACTGAATTGTTAGACAAATAACTTGACCTTAACTTATATGCATACACCATTATATAACTGATTTGACTACACATAGATTATGGTTGTATTTGAAAATCTCAACATTTAGTGATTTGGTTATGAGCCTACCAAAACACTATAATTGCTCTAAGATTTTTGATACTTGCATACAAATGTATGACAATGAATTTGACCAAATATATTATTGATCTATTTAAACATAATGATACTTTTAGAATATTTTTTTTTAAAGTTTCATAGCCTGGCATAAGACTATACTAGATTAGATTTATCTGGGGGTGGAAACCTTCACTGGAGGGTACTCCTTGCAAGTCAATCTGAGGTTTATTATTCTCACCCTTAGCTGGTTAGAAATCTGTAACCATTGTAAGGTGCAGGATTTTCCACACGAGTTCATGCCTTCTTCATCTCCTGGTTGCTGAAATATAAAGAGCCTTCTTCGTCTGTGCTCTGGCATCACATAACCAAAGATGAATTATCTTGCAGACATCTATAATAGAAAGTCAACAGTTTTGATTACCATCCAACAATTCTATTGTTGCTAGAAGTTGCAAGATTTGCTCATTTGATTACATTTAGATTATTGTTCTGTTTAAAATTCTCAACATTTGTGCTTTGATTATGAGCCCCACCAAAACACTATAATTGCTCTCAGATGTTTTATATATACATACAAATGTATTACAAAGAATTTCACTTCATATAGATATTATTGATCTATTTGAAAATAGTTATTCTTTTAAAATATGTCTTTTAATTGCTCTCAGATTTTTTTACCAAAACTCAGGCTATATGTATACGTTTGTATTTTAACTGATTTGACTTGACTACATTTAGGTTACTGTTCTAATTAAAAATCTCAACATTTAGTTCTTTGGCATAGGTTTGCCATAAGATTATAATTGTTCTCAGATTTGTTTATCAAAACTCAGTATATATGTAAACAGATTTATTTTAACTGATGTGACTACATATAGGTTACTGTTATAATTAAAAATTTCAACATTTAGTTCTTTGGCATGTGTTTGCCATAAGATTATAATTGTTCTCAGATTTTTTTACCAAAACTCAGATATATGTAAACAAATTTATTTCAACTGATTTGACTACATATAGGTTACTGTTCTCAGACTTGTTTGATTATTATATCTTAGAACTACATACAGATGATTTTTCTTTTAAAAATGACTCTTTAAACACCACACAATTTAATTCCCCTTATTTGACTATAATTATTATTGTCAGATTTTGGTCACTTATTCTTCTGTTAACAACTGAACCCAGTAAAGAATATTAAGTTGTTTTAATCAATCTTAAAATGTATGTAGCCTACCTAGTTCATGATGAACCAGGTAAATTTATTCGTATGTTGTACCTACTCATGTTTTATTTTATTTCATTTAGTTAAAATTAAAACAAAAGTTGCCATTAAACCTATCTATGATCTATCAGCTTACAATTATAATTACCTTGAGAAGGTTCTATTCAGTCAGAATTTGTAGGTCTAGCTACAGTGCTCAGTCCAAGGCATTACATCCTAACTGTCAAGTATGTGGATATGGCCACACAGCAACAGTGATCATTTCAAATATTTTGATGTTTGGGTGATGTAGGCAGGATTGTAGTTTATTTTTTAAAGTTATTACAATTGTTCACATTTTCCTTTCAGAGTTCACATTTTATTTATTATATTCATAATTTTAGTTTAATGAATTTTATTTGGATTAGCTAGATCGAGGAAAGAATAGTATTTGTAAATTTATGGATATATTGAGCCATATATAGACAAATGCTTACATGTGTTTAAACATATTTATTTACACGCTTTTTGGAGTTGGTTTTTGCTGTTTATGTATACAAAAGTATTGTCTATGTTGTGTACATGTCAATATTGTTTATTAATGTCACTACTTACTACTGATATACTTTAAATGTTTGCCTATTCTTGTTTTATTTCAGAGAATTGTCCAGGGGTCATTTTAAAAATTACGTTACATTATGTTGTACTCTTTACCTTTAAACACTAACCATTTATAAATTTTATGACGACTGAAAAGGTTTTGGGCGAGACGGTACTAACCACGGGATCTTAGGTTGTGAAAGGCCGGGTACCTCCACTTTTTTCTGTCAGTAGGAAAAGCTGAAGATTTACGGGATTCCTACTAGATTTGGAGGTCCTGGTTTGACATTTTCAAAAAAGTACCAACTAAAGGAAGTGATTTGTTAATAAAAGATTTTTTTCAATATAACACAAAACTTAAAGAACTCTTAAATACGGCTAAAACTAATGAAAGATCACTTATGACGCAATCAGTGATTATCTGGAAACAAACCAGCCTACCATTACATCCCAAAGTCAGAATTCTGCCAAGAAAGAGTACGAATGGTTAGTGAT
Organism: Philaenus spumarius; assembly: GCA_018207615.1. Lineage (NCBI taxonomy): Eukaryota > Metazoa > Arthropoda > Insecta > Hemiptera > Aphrophoridae > Philaenus > Philaenus spumarius. The sequence continues at coordinate 111,214 of JAGFPH010000964.1, forward strand.
AGTGTAACTTTTTGCAAGCGTTCACATCATATACTTTGAATATACTTGAAAATATATAATTAAAAATACTCGAAATATTTATTGTTTTACACTTTTTTATTACTTATCTACTATGACATATGTAGTGACTTTCAATATAATCTCTATAGAAATTTTACTTTAAAAAGTTAAAAATTTTACCAAAAATTAAATTGACATCAACTTAGATTTAAATTTTTTGTAATACGAAAATAGAATTTTAAAAAACATGATTTTATGTATAAAATAAATGATTTTACTAATATGTGAATAATTTTTTAATTTTACCTGAAAACATGCTCAACAACATACAACATGCAACATGCAACATGAAGTAAAAATACATCAACATATACAGTAGTTGTAAATTGTATTTAATGGTTACTATACGAATATACCTCTAGGTAGTATTTTGGATGGTTAGTGTTTAAAGGTTAAAGAAATATGCAATTCCTTACAAAAAGCCAATGCCGCATGTGAAGCACACATTATATAGAATAAATGTTGCAGTTAGTTGTTTTAATATTGTAACTCCAGCTAAGACAGGTTGACAATATTGTTTATTTGTCCCTTCCTTATATTCACCAACACTTCTCATTCACCTCAATTATACAAAACAACTCTATTTTATTGATATAATCTTGTATGTTCTTTTAAAATAATAATCTGTTAAGTGTTATAAATGTTATGTTAAAAATAAAATACATGTTATGTTCTACTTCGTTTATAACTGTAATGTGTATGACTTTGTGTCAAAAGCATGCTGTACACAATAACAGTGTGTTCTTTAATATAAAAGTGCACTCTCTCTGTTCGTTTCTATGATCTTCATGGGCTGTAGTAAGAAATCGATGTTCCCATAAATCATAAATTATAATTTGGGTGTTGGAAAGTTATAAACAGTAATGGTGATAAGTAGTTGAGAAGTCCGTTGGACACCTAATTTATTCGAAAAAATATTTTAGTAAACATTATTTTCTTTTTTAAACCTTTTGATTTGATCTGAAGAGAGTTACTGAGTTTCATTTTGTATTTTTTTTTTATTTGTGAATTTCAACAACTATTTTGTTTCGATCAAAAATCAATCACTTTTTGTTGAGTATCATTTGTTATTTATTCAGGTATTAAAATTAATTTCGAATGATGGATAAAATGATATTTTTACAATTTTGTGTTTGTAAATTTGCCATCATTTGTACATAGCAAATAATCAAGTGACCTTTAACTTTTACCTGCTTCTGGGTAGCAGTTCCGTTATTTTCTGAGAACATCTTGGCCATCTGTTAGGCAGTCCGCACATCGGTCGTTGCGCTATCGTCAAGGAAGCGAGATTTGTACGCCTGGTCGTTTTTGCCTAGGTAAATGATTGGGGGACCGCTAACAGGGCGTCAAGCAATCGTCAAGAGTGAGAAGCATTTTGTTGTAGGTGCGTTTCAAGCGTTGTGCACTGCAGTCCTCAAGCTTAACGATCACGCACGTGGGTGGTTGCAAACATTCAATTCGAAGGGGAGGTTGAAAAATAACGGGATTTTATGATTAACCGAGTTATACAAGAAAAAATGTTGTAGAGAAAGCGTAGGTGGAAATTGGCAAATTGGCATAAGATAATTTATGTATTTTTTAAATACAGTCATATCATATATTATAAAAATTATAAAGCTGTAGGCCTATTTGTTAAAATTTTGTATAATATATGTTATTATGTATCTAAAGAAAGTACAAAAAATATTATCTTTTAATCTCTTTTATTTCATATTTATGGAGCAAATGATTTAGAAGTTATTATGTTATAGTGAAGAAATTAATAATCGCATATATGTTATACGAAGATGTACGAATGTTTCCGAAGCTAAATGAATAGGTATCTCTTCTTTAAAATTGTATAAAAAATATATTGATAATAAAAGGTTGTATTTATATACACTTTCTAACTTTAAAGCAAATCTTATAACATATATTAGTTCTATAACTCATTTTTAAAACATCAAGTTCACAAGAAATTATAATGATTGATGTTGTAAACATAACCCTGAAAGTTGGAATGGAGCATACTGTCGATTCCTTGACAATAGCTTGATGACCCGTGTGCGGATGTAGAACGAGGGAAACGACTATCGTTATTTTCCACGCTTGCCTCTCTCAAGCGTAGCATAGGCAACGACCCGTGTGCGGACTGCCTTATTCTTTGTGTGTGTCTAGTTACAGTGGTTACTTTCATTCTGTTTGTATTTAATTTTCTTGACATCTCAGTTCTAATATTCTAGTTCTGGGTTCCTCTATATATTTTTAGATTAGTCAACATAGGCCTAGTCTGCTAGCTTTATGTATTATTTTTAGTTTATATTTGTCTTAGCTTTAGTTTTTCACTTGTTAACGAGAGTTAAATTTTACTCTTTAAACGTCATTTATTATATTCTATTCACAAATAATGGCAAATGTCAGAACAAAAAATTGTTGTTCATGATGAGAATTGATAAGTCGCTAATACCGTTTTGTTAAATTAGAAAACTGCTTTCCTCTATAGTATATATATCCCCTCACAAGCTCTGTGAGGTCTTCACCGCTTCCACTGTCCTGATAGGTCCTGTAAATGTGCATAACATCATAATCATAAACGTATGTTTTTCTGCATGTACACCTAAAATGTTTTGTAAACCTAAGTCCTGATACAGATGTTTACATTGTGGAAAAAATCAGCACCAGATTTACAAATTCTGGGTCTCTTGCAAAAACTTATGAAACTTCACACCTTTATATAAAAGACAGAATTGAAAATAAATAAAATAATAAACTGTTGGGAATAATATGTATTAATAAATTCCAAGTAAACATTAAAAGTCTCCAATAGAGAACAAAAACAAAAATAAATAATCATTTAACGAAAATTTAGCTGTTAAATTGATATCCAGTTAATAGACATTTTTTTTATTGAAGCGACACTACTATTTTTGTTTTAGGAATTCAAACTGTACCAAATTATTCCTAAATTGTACGTACTAAAGTATGGGAATCAATGTAAATTGGTAACAAGAATAAATTGTTAATACTAACAATTGAATATTCTAATTTTGAACGTATACTAAATTGCTTGCAAAAATTTCTGAAAGTTCTCATCTTCATATAAAAGACAGAATTGAAAATAAATAAAATTGTAAACTGTTGGGAATAATATGATATATTCAGAAATTCCAAGTGAATCAACTGAATAAAAAGAACCAACAAGAAGCAAAAGCAAAAATGAATAAACATATTTTTTGCAAATTTAGATGATAAATTGATATAAAGTTAATAGTAATACTCTTTTTCGATCGAAGGCACACTATTATTTTCATTTTAGAAATTCAAACTTTAAAAAGTAGTTCCTTTATTTTATGTACTACCGTATGGGAATCAATGTAAATTGGTAACAAGAATAAATTACACTGATTTAAATAAAAACCCGAACCACAAAACAAGGAGCAAAAACTATAACTAAACAACTAAATTGTAAGTTAAGTTTAATACCTTACTCTTATGTACATTTCGATGACATGGTCATCATCCTCAGAGGGTTTTAACACTACTCTTTACTTACAATTTATTTGTTTAGTTATAGTTTTTGCTTATTGTTTTGTGGTTCGGGTTTTTATTTAAATCAGTGTGATTTTATCGCCACAGTGCTCTTTTATTTATTTAAGAATAAATTGTTAATACTAATAATTGAATATTCTAATGCTGAACGTATACCAAATTGCTTGCAAAAATTTCTGAAAGTTCTCATCTTCATATAAAAGACAGAATTGAAAATAAATAAAATTGTAAACTGTTGGGAATAATATGATATATTCAGAAATTCCAAGTGAATCAACTGAATAAAAAGAACCAACAAGAAGCAAAAGCAAAAATGAATATAGATTTAATGAAATGTTAAATGGATATGAAGTTAATAGAAATACTCTTGTTTGATTGAATGCACACTATTATTTTTGTTTTACTAAATAAAACTGTACCAAGTAGTATATCAATGTTATGTATGCCCTAATAAATTTAATGTAAATTGATCACAAGAAAAGTTACAAGTGTTTATTGAATATTCTAATTTTGAACATATAAAAAATTACTTGCACAAATTTGTGAAAGTTCTCTTCTTTATATAAAAGACTGAATTCAAAATAAAAAAAAATTAAGTGTTTGGAATAATATGATATATTCAGAAATTCCAAGGGAACAATAAAAAGCACCAGCAAAGAAAAAAGGCAAAAATGAATATAGATTTAATGAAAAATTAAATGTTAAATTGATATGAAGTTAACAGAAATACTCTTTTTTGATTGAACGCTAACAAATATTTTCGTTTCAGGAACTCAAACTCTACCGAGTAGTTCTTAAATGTTATGTTCACCTTTATGGGATTCAGTGTAAATTTATTCTCAAGAAAGGGTTGTTAGGATTATTGAAATTCTAATTTTTAGGTTTAAGTTTTTTAAATCTTTTAGTAATGTTCGAGAAAGTATATGTAAACAATATACCCCTCTCACATTGCAAAGATTCACGGTTTGTAGATCTGGCTCTTGAAAAAAATGTATAAACTAAAAAAAATATGTCAGCATTCAGATTTATGCATTCAAATCGATGTTAATGTGTAGGTGGTTTAAATGGAAAATGGTGTTAACTAGAACTACAATAATAATAAAATTATTGTAATTTGGTAGAAAAGCTTTATCAATGTCAAATATTTTGCATTTACTGTATTGCAATAAATGTTGTATTTGTTAAATATTTTTAAATTAAAAAGTTGGTTTCTTATTTTCAGGCATATAAGATTTGATAGTACACACAGTTCATACTTAGTTCTGCGTCCATTGGAATGTCGGCATAGTAAATTAAACACATTACAAATATAAATAAAAAGTTGGACTTAGTTTGTTTATTATTATTTTTTTTCCGCTTACACACTTCCTCAGCAAGGGATATTTAATTAAATTACAAATGAAAAAACATAGACCAAGACCGGGAGTTGAACCCGGGACCTTCACGTTTCCGTCGTGATGCTCTGCCAACTGAGTTACCCTGATCGCTCTAGATATTGGTCAATGTTATCTCACTTGTACGGTTTTACTGCAATTATTGAATTAACAGATTGAATACCTCGTGTATACGATATTGAAAACTCAATTCTTATCTTGCAGCTTACAGTGGTTTATTATTAGTTTGTTGTTAGACAATAGAATACACAATTAATTACTTGAAACATTAGACAGCTGATAGGAGTGTTGCTAACCATTAGGAAAAAGTGTTATTCTGATATTGACTATTTACATGAAACCGTCTTGATTATTTCTTTGTATATTGCATCAGCTGTAAAATTATCTTAACAATTTGATATTTTTAACATGTATTTAATGAAATGCATGATTGTAAGAAACCAATTTTATAATTGATTAACGTTATCCGTAGCTTAAATAAACAATATTTAAACATTTTTATATTTGTATATGTGTGATATATATATTTAAAAAAATATAAATTAAACAATGTACATTATCAGGGTTGCATTTAGGCGTTCCTGTGCACTTCAAGAACCAGTGCTCTTACTACCGATTATATAATTCAAGTTAAATGCACTTGGTAGACTATTAAATGAGGATTGTCATTAGGATTATGACTATTAATAAGTCATAGAAAATTGTTTTTAAGAAATAATTGTATTTAGTTACTATAACATACAAACTAAAAGTTTTTACTTTTAAAATTTGTGTACTGTGATTACTTTTCGGAGGTGCTAGATTTATAAAATTTCTTCAACATCCAGTTCTTGAGTCATTTTTTTTCTATCACCATGATAGCGAGATTATTACTTTAAAATTTTTTCATTGAGGATCACACAAATAGTTCTTAACATGTTGCATTGTAGAAAATGAACGTTCACCGGATAAATTTTTCACGACCACAATTAAATAATTATAAGTTCAGGAACAATATTTTTTCTTCTTTTTCTTATACATTACAAATGGTTTATCTTATTTAGTAACTTATCCACTCATGTATGGGTTATCCCATCATGACCTGTATGGGTTATGATAATATCCATACAGTTTTTTAGTCGTAACCCTATCACCACTCATGACACAACTGGCTTTGGTCTCTGTAACCTACTGGTTACATTTAAATTGTCCGAAGATTTTCTAATTTCTATATTGGCGTGCTGTTGAAACCTCTTGGAGTGCTTCACTCTGTTTTTTTTAATTACCTCATTGACGAAATCCATCTTTAAATCTCTCTGCAAATTATCACTCCTTATGTACCAGAGAACGTTTACAATACTTCTATGTACTTTTTGTTTTGTAACTGCTGCTTGATGTTTACATTAGTTTCATCCTACAACCCCAGAGTTGTACACCAAACATCAAAATGTGTAGTATATTTTTTTTAAATGTTTAAATTTTAGTATTTTCTTATATTCCAGCAGTTTGTTCTGTACTGATAGCTTTGAGTTTCTTTCCAAAAGCCAGTGCATACTTCTATATTTGAGGTGTAGGTAAATTTTTATCTGTTTAACATTTGCCTTCCATCTCAGTTTGGCAACAAGGTTCATACCCAAGTACTTGGCTATTTTTCCGTAAGAAACTCTCCTAAAATAAATTCAACCGGCATCACAGTTACGGTACCATCCTATTTGTAATATTAATATGGGTTGATTTCTTTTCATTCAATTTCATTCTCCAGCATTTTGTCCAGATACTCACTTTGCAATTTGTTTGTAGTCTCTTCAACTGTTGTACCAACTGCCATTATTGCAGTGCCATCTGCAAATGTTGCAATATTTACATCTAAGAAAATACCCGAACATGTGATCTGATTTAAAAAAAAAAGATGCGGAAGTTTCCTTCCCTAACTATACCCAAAAGTTATGCATCCCTCAAAATGTTTTGCTCTTGGTAAATGCAGCCCTGAGCATTTCGAAACAGTATTGTACGAGAAGTAAGATAATACAAACATATTTAAATATAAAGCAAAAGCTCATTAACCCTCAAGTGGGCGCACAGAGATTAAAAACCCACCAATGAAAAAATTTACGTAAAATTTGTTTAAAAGTTAAATGCACTTAACAGTCTCTTTTTACATCTTATACTATTAACATTTTTGATTTTGTAATTATTTGGTAAAAATTTTTTTATTTTTGTACTATCTTCTAAATAATGCTACAAATTTCATTCAAATGGAACACTTTTTTATAATGAACATTGTAAGTATTGTTTCAGACAAAAACTAGGGGAAAAATAGAAAAGAGTAAAACTGAAAACATCAAGACAAGTATTTGAGCAGGACCTACCTGGGGGTTAAAATAAATAATAGTATACACAATCGCCGACTTATCACAGCTATTAGTAATGCCCTTCCAGAAAGGATGAGGCTGCTATCAGATGGGAAAGAACATATGATATTAAGCAGGCCCGTTGCTGGCCCCTCCTCTATCCTGATTTCCCTCACTAGGCTTCTAGAAATAAATTTGAGTTTGGCTAGGTATTATGTGAGTGTATAAAAAACAACTTTAACACTTATTTTAAAGTCTACAATAAAACTTAGAAAAGTTCACATTAAATTATTTGTGCAAAGATATTGCAAAAATGTATGTGGATCACTAGACTGACTTTCTACAAATAGCAGCTAGAAAGCATTAATTTCATTGTACATATCAATACCGTAATTTCAGCTTAGTTCCATGAGTCGTCTTTGAGTTTCAGATGTAAGTCTGTACAATGTTTCATGAATTCTTCTTTGGGGTTAATAAATAATGTACTACTGAAAAAGCCCAACACGTTTAGGTTTTTAACTCTTCTATCTATTTTTTAAGGAAGTCAATGTCTGATCTTAAACTCTACTTTGTAATTGATTTTAGGGTATAATATAACTTCATCGCGTTGTTCATGCTGAAATTGTGTCGGTTTTCTTCTTGGAGGAAGTGTATTTATCAGTGGGAAGTCTGTTTCAGCATTCAGTTTTAGTATCACTTCGGTAGCTTCTTACGAAATCATTTCAAACTGTTCGTCAGTGAGATTTTTTGTAAACTTATTGATCAAATTATGTAGCAAATTTCTGCATACTTGAGTATTCATTGTGGAACATTGTATCATTTTACTTAAATAATGAATTTCGTTCAAAATTTTGTAGCAGACTACAACAGAGCAATTCTATTTATAATTTTGAATCTTTAAAGCGAGTGATTGTGCTTTGTGTCGTATTTTCAGATATTTCCATCACAACATACAATATATTTTCTATGTAATTCCGTAACGGTTTGATTGCGTCAATTTTGCTTTACATTGCGTTGCAGTCAAAGCTTTTAATTTTAATTCTGGCAAATGTTTGCAAATGATCTACCACCTTTTCGTAGACAATGAACAGAAAACATAGATTTCTTGAATTATGTCAAAAAAAAAATTACAGCTTACAGCATTCTGTACGTAAAACTATTTCCTTGTATGGGACAGAGGGAAATGCCACCCGAATTGTTCAATTGTCATTTCTTTTAAATGACGGGCCTGATACTTTAGTGAGAAGGTGTCGAATACATCCCAAATGTAAAGAGGGGAGGGAGGGTCCAAAAAGCCCTTACTGTAGTATTCTTTAACATATGCCATTCAGAATTACATATTTAAATTATCTGATCATTTATAATGACTCGTTCTAAACATTTTAACAAATGCTATATTTTATCAAGGAAAATTAGATAATTGTAATTCCAATGAGCAAAAACTAAAGTCAATGTTCAAAATTTGAGTTGAGTGAGAATAATGTTTTTAACAATTAAGATCTGAAAAAAATTAACTTTCATGAAAAAGTATTTCTAACTTACTGCCATGTATTGAGTTTAACTAAACTCAAATAAATAAATATTAAAAGAATAAACATAAGAACATTTTTAATAAATATAAAGTAACTGAAATAACAATAATACTATTTGATAATAATTTACCTTGACAGTTTTATTTAATGAACTATATATTAACTACATATATGAACTCTCTCTCTCTATATATATATATATATATGAACAGTTATATTTTAGTCACTCCATCACAGTGGTTTCCTGTTGAAAAACCGATTCTCAGTAGATTTTATCTTCATTAGAAATTGTGTTTTAGTCATACAAGGTAAACATTATTTATTATCATATTTTTCTTCCTTCTTTTAAAATTAATTAATCTTACGATTTAAAGAAAATATTCTCAGCCCATTGAACAAAGACATTGGAATTGCTCTGTCCCTCCCTGATCCCATTACAGTCGGCGATTGTGTTCATTTGGTATTATTGTCAAAAATCTACATTTAGATCTAAAAATATATGATGTTTGTATACATATTGATGATGTTATGCAATGGAGAATCTAAACATATCTAATAAATATTTATGCTTATGATGGAAATGTGTTTCTAAATTAATATACCGATCCTTCCTGTTAGTGTTAACCCAATTGTCTATATCTCAAGAAGACATGGTATAGAAAATGTGAGAGAATGTGTTCAGTTTCAAAATTCGTAGTTGAATAAATAAGTTTACGAGTTAGAGGTATAAATGTGCTAAAACCTCGAGGCACCTAATACCTGTTAAGACCCTGTGTTCGAGGGATGGAATCCACAAGTGGACATTGTCTGGCCCCTCATTGGGGGTCAATATATGACTCGTATCATATATATATGCACACGAAAGTTCAAAAGTTAGTTCATAACACAATACTAAACTAGTTAAAATACAATTGATAATCCGGAAAAAACAAATATCTCTAAATATTACTAAACACAACAAACTATGCAGAAATGCCAACACTATATCAATGGTATTGGTATCATTAACAGCTGAATGCAATTAGGTATAAGAAACCTCTTTCAGTCATGCTTTATTTTTTCATTAAAAAGAATCGCTTTATGGAAATAAACTTAGAACATGTTGATATTCTTACTTCCTGGATTGGTAATTTATTATAAAAGTTTTTGTTTACTAACCTTCAAAAACAGTCGCTTATCGAAAACGGTTTCGACATCACAGTGTCATTGTCGAAGACAAGAAAATACTCACATCACGCTACACATAGTTCACAATTAAAAACCGTAAAACACTTTTAAAATCATTTACCATTTCTGGGTAGTTATAATACATGTTATGTTCTGGTTAAGTTCTTAAAATAGGTCCACTGTAGGGCCGATTTGAACATGAACAGTTTTTTTTATGTGAATTATGTATAGTGTGATGTTAGTATTTTCTTGTCTTTGAAAATGACACTGGGATGTCGACACCGCGGTCAGACGTAACTGAGCAATAAGCTCAGGTTTTGAAGGTTAGTAAGTACAAAGTTTTATAAATTTAGAACAGTATGGACAATATAAGTTGTACAATTTTTAACATGACTTAAGTTAACAATAAAACACTAAATAAATAAATTACCTTTTTCGGTACGTCAACTAATCCTTTCGTTGATTTACAGATTACTGCAGTTTCAGGCTTCGTGAGTCCATCTTCAGATCATATAAAGTATTTTAGTTTTAATTCAAATCGTTCCATATGGAGCTTGTCAATAAAACATACACAGTACGTACGTAACAACACATAACACAACATAACACTTTTACATACATTTACGTTTACACGGTCACAAAATTAAAATTTTCTACATCGGTCGGTACGTACTCCCCAACGAACCCATCGCAACTGGCTATTTATTCTTTATCTCGCTATCTAACTTTGATTAAACGGTTCCTATTGTTGCATTTTGATGACGCTGTCGAATAGAGAATTGGAGGAGAACGAGAGTTGTTCATATAGTATATTATTAGGTTGTTGTTTGAACGCTTTGTAAATTTCGAACTCCTGCAAGGCACTCATGTATCGTCTCTTACTACATATGTGCAATATGTCCATATTACTGTCGATGTTTGAGTAACTGTGGCAACTATCGATGAGGTGTTCAGCATATTTCAATTTCTTGGGTTTCCCATTTGTTGATGGTAAATGTTCTTTGAAACATTTTTTGAAAGGGAGCCCAGTTTGACCGATGTAAAAATTTGGGCAATCGTCGCAAGTCATTTTGTATATTCCGGTTTTTTCTGTTTTGTCTCTTAAGTCTTGGTTAGGGGGTTCTAGTTTAGACTCGAGTTTGTTGCCAGTTCTAAATGTGACTTCGATGTTATTTTTCCTCATTTCTTTCTTTAACGTATAATTCAATTTATTGCCGAATTCGCATGATATATACTTTACTTTTTGTTCATTCGTTGATTTTGGGGACTTGTTCTTGTGTCTTTTTATAAGTTTGTCAACGATTGAACTTTTAAAACCGTTATCAACGGCTATGTGTTTGATTATGTTAAGTTCTTGGTTGTATTCTTTTTGCTGCAATGGTACAGTTAAGATACGGTGTATGAAGCTGTTATATGCTGACCTTTCTTTTTTTTTGAATAAGGATGGTGAGAGGATGCGTGTATCGTCTGGTCGGTAGATGTAAGTTTTCTGTATATGCCGAATGATAGTTGGCATTCGACAGCATCATCAAAATGCAACAATAGAAACCGTTTAATCAAAGTTAGGTAGCGAGATAAGAATAAATAGCCAGTCGCGATCGGTTCGTTGGGGAGTACGTACCGACCGATGTAGAATATTTTAATTTTGTGACCGTGTGAACGTAAAAGTGTTATGTGTTGTTACGTATGTACTGTGTATGTTTTATTGACAAGCTCTATATGGAACGATTTTAATTCAAACTAAAATACTTTATATGATCTGAAGATGAACTCACGAAGCCCGAAACTGCAGTAATCTGTAAATCAATGAAAGGCTTAGTTGACGTACCGAAAAAGGTAATTTATTTATACATTTACTAATCCGTTGGCTGCAACGTTAAATTTGAAAAAAAAAATAATAAAACACTAATCACTGACACTCAGTTTTGGATACACACAATGAGATGGAGTTAAAATATTAATATACAATATTTTGAAATTATTTGATTATATTTTTGATCCAAGTATCGATCACTTTTTTTGCAAAGAGTTTCTGTAAATTTCATCTTAGGACTAATGGTTTACTAGTGCTGTGGGAAACCATATGAAAAGATGACAGAAAAAGCGAAACACAGGTGGGGGAAAGACGTAGGCTTGGGCATACGTAAAATATTCGTTTCATGATCGGAAGTCTAAACAGTAAAGTTAGTTATCTTAGAAAAAAAATAGTGCGGTGTCCCGTCAAGCTGGAAGAAAATGTTGGTCAGCCCTCTTACTTCTTCAAAATGCACCTCCATTTTACAGATTCGGTGCATGACATTCTGTGCAATATTCATGGACAACAGAGGGCTATGCTTACATCAGTATTTAACAGTCATGATAATACTTGTGTTTCTTTGAATTTTAATTAACCTATGAAAAACAAAAACAAAAATTTATATTAGTTGCCATTTAGTTACCTAAGGGTTAGCAGTGCTTGTAGAAATTATAGCAGGAGGGTTTGTAATATATAACAAAATATAAGACAGTCACTTACTAACAATCCATTAGGAATGCATATCATTAGGTTGATCTTTTAAAGCAAATTAAACAATAATTTTTTATAATTTTAAATATAAAATGTATTATGTTAAAATAACTAAAGAAAACAATTTCAAATATTCGCTTGTATCATATCCAGAAATCCAAACATTTCTGTTAAATTTCTTTCGAAAATGCCTTGTAAAATTATTTGTCTCTGCCTTTTCTTGTTGGATAAATAAATATTGATTCCAATGTAGGTTTTCCTTATTTGTTTCATTGGAATATCTATTAATTAGAATTAACTAAATGACAAGGGTTTAAATTCTGTGATCCTTCCAAAGACTTACTTTCTTACTTCTGACAATTCGGAAATGTTCGGCTAGATTCGTTATTAGCATGTTTTGCAATAGGGACTATTAGGCTGGTCGATACAGAGCCCCTGAACCAGCAATAACGTATACAGCACTATCCCTGTTTGGATATCAATTAGCATGCATTATGAGAAACATAGTACTATCTAGATTTAACAAATTTTGGTTGAGCTGCACCTGTTAGGAAAGGAGTAATTTCCCTCCTCTGTGTTATCAAATAAATTCTACCAAATGCCAACATCCAGTATCTGCTTGACAATAAGTCATTAATAGTTGTATTGAGTACATTACATTTTAAAATAAGTGTATGAGCTTCAAAAATCATATTAGATTTCTAAAAATTGTGTTTAAATAATATTAAGCATGGTTTAAATAATAGAAAACTTGTTTTATTATCACTACTGGATCCACCTTCTTGAGATCAAGAAAGTTTTACCTGAGCATTTAGTACAAGGCTAGAGTCTTTACAAAATAATCTCTAAACCATTGTCCGCCCTGTGACCATAGGTCTCGGGCACCCTTCCACACCCTTTCCTTTTACCTTTTTTTTATCTAAGTAACTGTTCTGAGATATTATAGGTATAAACATGTCTGTTTTTTTATTTTCCTTAGTATGTGTTAAGCTGCCTTTTAAATGCTGACACTGGCAAAACCATAATAGAGAAGACTAAACAAATTTTGTGGAATTTACTAAACAATGTGAGTGTTGCTATTCCTTGGGTGACACACTTTAAGCCATATTACTCTTACCTACATCTGAGGCCTGTTATCAAGTTAACAGTACGGCCAGATAGACAAAGAGGAAAGAGAGATGGCTAATTTCTTTCCATGGGGAAGGCTTCCATGTAGAAAAACACCTGACACCTGACAGTATCACCGTTTCGACAAAACAGCAACCCCTACACTAAGTAGAATAACAACATTTAAAGAATGTGAAGTAAAACTAGTTTGATGTAAGAACAGTTTATGAAAACATAATTTAAAAAATATGCCCAATTAAAAAAAAAATAGCATACTTCATCCTTACAACATTGTAGTAAAATCTGGGCTTACAATTAATTACAGAAGTAAAGATTTTATTACAGGCCTACTATTATAAAAATCCACTGAATCTTAAAACATTAGAAATTTGTAAAGATGTTTACTCTCAATATGACTAACCCTTAAACATCTCAATTTGTTTTGAATCAACAGAACATTTTCTATGTTACAGCTAAACATTCCTAAACTAAGTACTCTCCATTTATGAACATAAAATATCCTTCTTATTATATTTTGATCAAGAGGAAAATGTTATCATTGAAACTGGTTGGCTAATGAACATTTATTCAAAACACACAACACTGGATTACAGTCACTAAGCAATAACGCTAACTTAAATTTATTTTAAGCTATTATATACACTTTACCTATGCTATATAGTCAACATAGATTTTGTATAATTAAAATTTGTAATGCTGAAAACACAGTTAGGCCTGTGAGTGTAGTAGAAATAAATGACATTTCACAAGATGTAGATGAGGCAGAAGTGTGTAACCATTGGCCGAACAGTGCTGTAACACGAAAAAGAAACTTTATATTTCATCAGTGGCTATTTTATAAATAACATTAACTTCAAATCAATCACAATTAACACTCAGCCCTTCTATTAAAATGTATCATGGTAGTTTCTGATGGTTGGGAATTGGAGAACATATACTTAAAGATTTGCTTTCATTTAAGTCTCCTCTGCTCTGTAATGTTAAATTCTGTATTATTTCATCTCATAATGGTTTTTATAACTCATTTTAAAATACAAATGAATGCAAATGTGTTATTTTTTCAAAATTAGAATTAAAAAAAAAGAAACAAAACTAAGCCAATATTTTATAGTTAAAATGTAATTTTTCATATTTATTTGTGTAATAACGGACAAAGTGAAACACATCCACTGTCACCATTCAAAAACTTAAAATATCCACTGTTACCGTTCCAGAAAGGAAAACATAAACTGTGAAATTTAATAAAGGAAAACAAATAATGACAATTCATATCTTCTAAAGAACATGCCAATGTACATAAAGTATTTTAATTTATTGAAAATTAGGATATATTTCACAGTACACTTCAAGCTAATATGAGTTACTAGAACTTTAATATAGGTAATTGTTTATGGTGCAAAGAACAATTTTGTTTAATATAATTTTGTTGTTTTGCTTAGATGTCTTACTTTATTCCATTTACTTATGATTACAGCAGAGTAGCAAAGAGCTCTTAAGCCAAATTCCAGTAGGTAGTGCCAGAATCAGTGCAACTATAGCAAACTTGGACAACGGTGCTAACCTACGTACCTTGCTCCTCTCATCACAATTTTTTGAAATGATAGTTTAAACGACTGAAGTGAAACCAAAATAGGAAATACAGTGACACGGTTGCATCTAACGGTTCTGCATCTTGAATATATTTAAATTATAAATTTCCTAGTGAATAAGTCAATATGTAGTTTTGTATGTGCAAGAGAGTTGCCGAATATGTCACTCCCAGATATGTCAACCTCCCAATGTGCCACCTCGGTATTATTCACAGATTAGTGTCACCCTGATATATGACATCACTCCAACCTCATCAGACCAGAGATATTTGAAAAACAGAATTTTAAAGAAATTCCCACACACCAGAGTAGCAATTATCTAGGGGTTTGACATTTACAAATTTGTGTATAAGAACTGGGTTTTTGCAATCTAGACACTTTTGTAATGGAAATATTTTGTGTTGTTTATAAACAAATCTACAGTATCCATCTCCAACTTCAATGTAAAAAAGGGGTTGTAGAATATATGTGATTTTTCAAAATAAATCTCTAGTCATATAATAGCAATTAATTAATAATAAATTACTAGGCAAAGTATGAAATGATGAATAAATGCCACAAGATTTTCATGAGAGTGTTATCTTCTTAATTTTTAAAAAGAGACAAATGCTTTCTAGCAGTTGTAAGGAAATAACTCTCCTGAGTTGTATGTACAAGATATTCTTGATGATTCTGCTCTACAGGTTCGTACATTATGCTGATGAATCCTCACTGAATGCCAATGTGGTTTTACAGGAGGATTTGGAACTATTAACTAGATTTTTATAATGTATAGTCAATCACATGAACATTTTTTAGAGTAGGATAAGTGTCTAGTTGTGCTTTTCACTGATTATAATCAGGAATTTGACTGCATTAGTAGAAATATATTGATGGCAGCACTGGAAGAACTAGTAGAACCCAAGAAAATGGTCTTATCAGTAAAGCTTAAGATAAATGAGATGAATGATAGTTGGAAGAAAAGGAGCATACAATTTTCAAATTTCAAATATTATCAGGAGTAAGATAGGAGAACGACATAGTGTTATTGTATTGTTTAACATGGAAATTGATCATATATTATACAGCCGAAAAGCTGGATGGTAAAAGACATACACATTTTTTTTAGAACTAGACATTTTAGGAGTTTATGTGGATGACATAATTCTGGTGGCAAGGCAGTTTGGGGTTTTTAATGAAATCTTACAAGAATTGTAGGCTAAATAGAAGCATGAAAAAACATAACTCTTGGCGAATGCAGATAAAACAAAATATAATAAAGTATCAGCCTGTGGAGAGGGTAGAAATTAAAAAGTTGTGGTGAACTATTAAAAGTGTGACTAAATTCAGCTACAATACCCTCAGACTAGGAATGTGCCTAGCCTAATGGTGTCCCTTCTATTTCTCCCCCAACCTGAATTCCTAGAAAACTAGGTTTACAAATTACATTTAACTAAGAAAGTTACAATCAACTCCGTAAAGGAACTCCGTCTCACTTTCTCATAGTTTTACCTACTCCTCTCAGACACACTCCAAGATTGAGGCAACTGTACTTGGGAACTAATTCGAATAACAATAAGATAAGATTTAAATAAGATCAGCAGAGAAATTCAGAATAAAATAATAAACAGCAGCCAAGTGAAGTCGACCAAAATGTGTTGAAGTCGAAGCTCTTGGAAACTGTAAACTATCTACAAGTGTTTGAGAGTTTAACAAGGATTTTTGAAGTAAGGAGATGAATGTATGATAAGAAATAATAGAGGTTGAGGATCTGATGAATGGTGAGGACTTATTGGGATTCGTTAAGTCGATGTCAAAAAATACTGTGGAAGGACAAATGCATGGTCCAAGAACAAGAAAAAGGCCAAGAAAAATAATGCTCCGGGATGACGTGATGAGGCTGGAGTCTGTGACCTGGAGACTTGTGGTAGCGAACAGAAATAGATGAAGGGGAATCATTATGGAAGCCAGGGCTCGCTGTGGACTGTAGTGCTAGAGGGTAATGTAAGGAATGTCATGTAAGATGGATACATAATTTTGCTGGGGAAGTGTGTAGCGTAAAGTCATTACAACTTAAAAAACATAATATAAAATAACACAACTGTTTGGTTGCAAGTAAGATTAAATTGGTTTCAATGTAGTTAGCTGCAAATAGATTAAACATTGATTTAAATATAGTTTCTAATGAGGTAGTCTGATAGTAGCTAAAATGGAGAAAACAGTAGAAGTGAGGTAACATCGAACATTATCTGGTGTGGTCAGAAAAGCTTAGTGGTCAGAGCATTAGCTAAGAAAGCTAAAGAACCTGGGTTCAGATTTCAGTCTTGGTCTGTGTCTACTCACTTGTAATTTAGTTCATTTAATCCTTGCTGGGGAAGTAAATAGCACAAAATCATTACTACTTAAAAAAATAATCTTAGTTTTCCTTCAAATCATAAATTCAATAACAACAAAATGTAGAAATTTCATAAAGATAAGTACGATATTAATACACTGGGTATGATTTTGCGTAAATTTTTTGCAGCAGGGTTAATGTGTGTTTAATAACCAGTTTTGTTTTAAGATTTTTCAGATGGGATTAGTAATATGTACTTGCAATTGCTTATCCTTAACATTCCTTGCTCATTGCAGTCTCAAACCAATACTAATTTTTCTCTGTGGTTAAATTATGTAGTATACATAAAATTTAAATAAATTTATAACACCTATAAATGATAAATTTAAATATATTATAATTATAATTTACTAATTTTTACCAATTTCAGCTCATGTATTTGGACTTATTTTTGAAAATATCTGTGGTGGTGCGCTTTTAATCCAAAATGCATGCTTCAAAATACCGTCCCACAAAAATTTAAGGAAAAAGGAAGCTTTTACCACCATCCCAAGTTGGCCCTGATCATTAACCTTTGCTAGAGGGTGGGATCTACTCATACCAAGTCCAGTAAAATGGAATAGAGAAATTACCAGCTTTGCATTTGTATGGACAACAGACACACACGAGGTTAATACTATCATGAGTAATATCGTAATGACACACATTCTAAAGATTAAGTTGACTCAAATGTTTAATAATATTATAGTATCAGCAGGGGCGGGCGGTCTTTAGGAACAATACTTTACAAACTTTATCCTTGTTTTGGACAAAAAAGCAACTTCTTTGATTATTACGAGGTTAGCAATGAAACTAGCTAGCAAGCTTGTATCTCAAACTATGAGATGATCAGAAAACTGACTGTTTTCAGATGAAAAGAGGTACACAAAATCTGTTAAAATAGATACAAAAACAGATTTCGAACTGTAGTATTCATACTTTCATCAACAGTCTCATTATCCAATAGAATAAAAAAATTAGTTTAATAATTTCAATATCAGATTAAAAATTCTCAAAAATTTCCATTTCCACAGACTGAAAATCTAGCTCAGAGTTATCGGAAGGACTTAAAGAAAGAAGGTTTTTTACAAGAATTACAACATTTCAAATTGTACTTGAAATGGTAAAGATAAAACGAACGGGAGAAATTTATTCTTATAACTAACAAAAGTAATTTGAAAAATACCTTCCCGAATTTAATGAAAATGGATAGTGACAAGCTTTATCAAACAACAGTTTGTTGTGGTTATACACACAAACTGACATTAGATTGGATGATTTTAAAAATTAATTGATGTTTTTCCAAGGTCAGAAAAAAACAAAGATTATATTGTGGTAAGAATCAATATGAACTGAATGGTACCAAAGTCATGTAAATACATTTTATGTAGTACGTTAAAAATATTCCAAGTTATAAAACGGTAGGAGGAAGTCCCATGATACAATTTCAGTGTGTATTTTATTGAAAGAAAAAATAGTGTATATTCAGTAAGGCTCACTAATACTAATGTGTTTATTAGTTTATACTCTCGAATCTCATATTATAAATTTAACTACAGGTTTACCAACTCCGAAGAGACTAATATTCTATATTGTTGTTATATTTATGTACATATTATAATCATGTTTATGTACATGTTATATTTATTAATCTTATAGGAAATAATTCAAATCTTTGGAATTTAGATACAGCAAACAAAACCTGACAGGATTGATGATGTGTTCAGTTCAATATTGTTTAAACAGTTCAATAAAATTGTTTTACAACTTGATAGTAAAATTTTATATTTTTAATCTAGGCTAATCAATTACAGTATTGAGACCACATACATCGTGGTCTACTATCGTAGACATTTTGAAAATATTAAAGAACAGATTTTCTGTAAGTTATTAATTTCAAAAATCTTAAAATTAAATATATGATAGTACAATTTTCCATAAATTCTACCTGTATGTTCAGAAGAGGTTGACCATCCAATTAAACGCTCGTCTTTGTTTTGAAATTCAAGCCAAACCATCAATGGTGAGAAATACTTTATCAAAGGCCTTGCATCAAGTTGAGTGGTTTTTCCACGAGTTGCTATTTTTATGACTTCTGTCCATGGTTTGGATAATCCGGCAGACATTATTTCACTAAAATAAAACATATTATAATTGTTACAGAATGGTTAAAACAAAAATTGCTTTATAAAATACATTCAAAAATATACATATTTATGAATATATTTATCTAAGTGGAATCTGTGGTAATCTTTTTTTGTATTGATGACCTTCTTCTTTGTAGGGAGAGGATTTTTCAGTTTTACACTCAGACATTGTTTCAGTGTGTGATAAACATTCTTTTATGTATTATTGTGGAGAATTTTTCTGCCTCTTAGAGATATTCTTCACTCTCTTGTTCAGTTTTTAGAATTGATTAAAATATATTATAGAGATAATACTTGTTTCTTCCCACCCACATGACTGTTCGAGTCGTGTGTTCTGTGCTAATAAGAATGTAAGAATATCCGCCCAAGGAGAGCTTCTGAAATTATTTAAGTAGCGTCAACTAAGCTAGTGTCAGGTAAAAATTACCTCTGCTCACTGCTTATCAGAGATAATTAAAGAAAATTCAGGCCAGTGAAATTACTGGCAAAGGGTCAAATGAAATGTACGCAACAATATTGTGATACTGCGAAGGGTGCAAGGTATAAGAATGAGACTTAAATAGCTTCTCCCAAACTACTGCCAATTTCACCTTCAAGATGTAGCTTAGTTCTGGTGCTTCAATATAAGCTTTCTTATCTCGCTTATGTCCCAAGATGCTCTGGAGGCATGTGGACATCCATTTATTATTTACTTTTGTTTTCACAGTCACCATCTACTTTCAAATCAAAGGCAATACGGCATTTGACAATGTTTGCTTGGTAAAGGAAAGTCTGGCCATGAATGTGCAAACCCTGGATACAGGGGACTCTCCAGTTTAAATTTGCCTTGGACATGTGGTTTTGTTCTTTCTGATTATTTAATTCCTCAGTTTTCGTGAGAATTTTGTGCAAGAAGTCTTAGAAGCAACTTAAAGGGATCTGCATCAGGAAGAAAAAGGTGCACAAACAACCTCAAGTAGTAAAAACCTGGCAGGCTTTCTGGTTCTGTTATGAAAAGAATGAAGTTGTTAATAGAACTTGGCCAGTGTTGAAGAGGCAGTTAGTCATGCTCTACAACAGATATCTACAGAATAACATAACAGATAAAACGATTTAGATCCACTGACACTCTGATGCTCATGGACCCGACATGGAGGATGGAACTACCCAAGCTAGACAATCCGCAATACCCACATATAGTCAAGTAGCAGCAGGGAAGTGGATTTATATTATATTATATATATTTATTTGAATAACAAAATGACATCAATCTAATGAAAAGTCGCCAGTCTACACGCTGCGTAAGAGAACGGGACATTTGAATACCGTGGGAACCCACGCGTTAGACTTTCTCACTAGAACGTAATAATTATGTACATTTCAACTGTCGTCTAGACAGACAAAAAACCGGTTAGTTCTGGATTATTTCCCACCGTTACAAAATTCAGACTTTGCTGTACAAAATGGTGTAAATAAATCTGTCAAAACATTTGATATGGTAGGCGTAAAATCGCTTGACAAATGGGCTGTTTCATTGGTTGAAAAACTGTCCAATCGCAAGGGTGTACAGTAATTCTTGGAAAAAATACTATTTTTATAGTGACATCTGATTAGAAGGCACTAACAGAAAGATAAAATCTTGACGAATCCAATGGTATTGTTATAATAGCCAAAGAAATATTTGTGTAGATGGTCTTGAACGTTGAAGAAGTGGGAAATAACAGTACAATTGTATGCAGATTCGCGCATGGAAATAGCTGTAGACCGATGTGCATATTTTAAAACGATGATTACGTATGTAAATATACGTTTTACGAAAAAGTTGTAAATACAAAAATTAAAGTTTAATTCATTTCCTTTCAAATGGTGCCAGTTTTATTACGATTAAATGATTCTAAGTGGGTTAAATTATCGATTATGCAAATATATGCAAATTTTCGCAAATGTTCGAAATTGTTGCGTTCTGCGCCTGAGAGAGGGTTATATAAGACCCTCTGCCAGTTCCAGGGTTTTAAGGAATCACAAATATTTCAGTCATTTTTTGTGGGAGGGGGCGGCTACAAAAGGTTTTTACCCTAAATCGGGGCCTGCTCATATACATTGGTAACCGTTTACTTCCCTCACAGTGAAGGAAACTCAAATGAGATCAGTCTTCATAAAGGATAAAATTTGAAATGAATCAAAGGACGAGCATTGGGGAAATCATCAACTGTTGCTTCCGCTCTTGAGCCACTGTCAGATAGCTCCTCGCAACCTAGGGTGCTGATGGATGGAATTATTTGCAATACTGTTTTCAGTACTGAAACTTCATTAGTATAGGATTGAGGCAAAAAGTGATTGAAGGATGTTTATGGCGGAGTCCAATTAGGATAAAGTTCTCTGCCAGCATTCACTGAATTTTTTGAAGTTGTTTGGTGAGTTTCAAGTCAATGTCCTTAAACTGGTTGAAAACATTGATTGGAAATGTATTACTATTGTTTTAGATTTGAAAAGTTATAAAATTAATAACATCCAATAAACTGCTATAAATTAAATGCTTTGTCTTAGTTGCAAAAATATTTGTTTGCAAAATAGTAAAAACTGCAGTTATAAGTCATCATTTTTGTTTGTTTTTACTTTTCACTTGAATTTTTTAATCAGTGACCCTAAAATCCTTCCAATACACATGCTTTGTGGGTAAAATATATTCCAAATAAAAATTCTCATAATAAAAAAAGTAAAAATTATAATATTAGTGCTGCAACAACAATCTCTACAATTTACCACTATTATTTGGGTAAAAAATTAAATATCTGTTTCGATACATAATTTTTTTCTTTAATTTTTGACCCGTAAGTTTTTTTAGAACAACAGAAACGAGTTATTTGACTTAAGCAAAATTTCGTACCCAAAACAGGGGGGCGAATGTGAAAAGATGTAAAGATCCTGAAAGGATGTAGAGGGGGAGTCGAGTAAGTACATTTTTGATATATGGATCGAACCTACAATTTAAAACAAAAAACCTTCCAAGTATACTTTTGTTCACTTTTTGTTTAATTTTGCTGGGCTATCTGCTGCAACTCATCTTGCATCTTATGAGCTATATTTTGGTAGAATTCTAATCAAAGAAAGCGTGATGTAGGATTTCAAGAAATGGTAAAGATTCATTACACAAATTAAGTGCAGCTTTTAAAAATAAAAAAATTCCAACAGGAAGGCGAGCAAATTTCCGAATAAGCTGGGTTTGGTAAGTAAATGTTTCAAATACAGTTTATGACGAATATAGTTTATGACCTATAAGTTAATTAATTTTAAAAATTAAATAATTTTGGGAGAAACAACATTGGTCAAGTTTGTTTAAACATACCATTTATCGCAGAAAGAGCACATCTCCATAAAAATTACATTTTGTTACTGTAAATAAATAAACAATAAACAATACCAAACAAATAATATTTATAACTTATCGTCAACAATATTTTCAACTTTTGTTGAAAATAAGGCCTTTCAGTATTCGGTTTGGCTTTAAATACGTACCTCAGAAGTCGTCCAGCTTCTCTGGATCTGTATATGTCACATGTATGCAGCATCCCTTGGTGTCCAGAAGCTTGACAAAGGGCTTCGTGCATTTGGAACTGAAGTACCAGAGCAACAAAGTATCTGTAGATAGTTAGTACGGCAAATAAGTTACAATATAGGAAATGGGAGAATATATTTCTGTACTAACATACACAAACTGTTTATACCAGGTGATTTTTTGGCAGACTTTTTTTCTGAAACCATAATATAAAATGACAACTCTTGTACATTGGTTTATTAAAGTAGTGGTTATTGCATTGTGTGATTCGCTATTATCCCAATATTTTTGTTGTTGACTGTTTTGACCTTTATGATATAGCGAAAACACATGTTTTTTTTTTAAGAGATCACAATTTAAAGTCTATTATTTTTCATTTCCTAATACAGAGGTTTTAAAGATAATGCTAATCAACAATTTTTTAAATTTGTCATTTAACATGTAGACCTAAATTGTTTGTTTTAAGTAAAAATACCAAAGAATAAATAAGTCTTCAAATTACATGTTCTAGCAGACATTTCTTTTAAAGTGGAGATTGAAAATAATTATAATTTAAGATCATATAATTAACCTTAAAATAGTAATTAAATTTAAAAAATACGCCTTAACCCTCTAACCGCCGCGAATCCTGGGCACGTCATCACCACCCAACACCACGTATTTTTGCCGTTTTTAGATGAATTTGTCATGTTTAGAAAAATGCACCAGTTGGTTTTTAAAGCAAACAGTTATTAATATTGTTTGTCGGCATTATAAATAACATAAAGGCTTAGCAATGTTGAGATTTCTGATGGGTGGGGGGGGGGGGGTTAATTTGAGTATAATTAAAAATTACTAAAATAATAATAATTAATTTTTATTCGCCAAATTTTTGTAAAGTTTTTTGTGATGAAAATAAGTGTTCCTTTGTAATAAATGACATAAAACTATGTACAATATGTACACAGGTTGGTTTCATATTTTTTAGAACTGTTTCCTCGCACATGTAACGTGACTCTCGCCTTGCTTGTTCCCACCTCATTGTGTGTTTACAAACATGACACTGACATGTTGGATACTCCTTTTTATCCGTGGAAGGAACACATGTAGGAAAGTGGCGTTGTGTTAGTCTTAGTAGTGGATCCCCAGGGTATGGGCGGCCACCTGTTTTCTGATGTGGAGTCTGAGTTTCTATATTATCTTCCGAGAGTTGATGTATTATCTCAAGATGGAATTCTTTCAGAGTTGGTTTTTGACCAGTTCTGCAGAGGTATAAAGCATGACTATTTAGAATTGAAAGAATTGAGGCCTCACTGCTCCAGTGACCGACTGAGAAGTCTCCATCTGAACTGGGAAGTTCTAATAAACGTTATAAATCTTCATCCTCGACAAAGGATTCGGCCATTATGACTACTAAGTATTACTTCTGTAACTATGTCAAGAATAAAAAACATCCACAAATAACAATTAATAATGACACGCACATTAAACGTAAGCTTTTGCGATCACACGTTGTACTGAGAATGCAACTGATCACGTAGCGACTTATAGTATCACTAAAATAAGCCCAAGTGGAGAACTAGCTAGGCAGTGCTGTCAACAGCTTGTTTACTTCCATAAATCAACAATAGAGCTGTAACTTAGCTGTCAAAACAATACCGCAACAGCTGAAAACTTCAAAACGAGATAACCCATGCGTGGCGATTGCCTAGAAAACTAGTAATGCCCAGCACATCTCGTGCGTGGTGGTTAAAAGGGGTACTGAAACTTTTTTGAATTGTAAATTTTAATTTTTTTGTACATTTTCGCAATTGTGGTGGCCTAGAACTTTTGCTTGGCAATAAAGCTGCTCAGTATAAAACCATAGGCAAAATTCTTATTTAACATTTATTTACAATTTTAAAATTTGTAAAACAAAAAAGGGTGTTAAACTAGTTTATTGTAAAACAAAAACCTAAAAATAATGTCTACTGAAAGTGCTAATGAAGCTCCCTCTGTAAGTTTTACTAACATTTCTTCTGAAGGATCTATTGACTGTTATACTGCAGGTTCTAGCTAATGTTTTACTGCAATGTATACGCAAGGTACCACTGAGAGAGAGAGTATACAGCTTCTTCTACAAAATCTACTGGATGTTTTACTGCAGCCTACTGATGATTGTAATGCTTGGTCTACTACAGCTTAGGTTCTGGAGAATTCTAAACACTAAAGGTTCTAGAAATGGTTAATTGAAAAACTGGAAGTTTTATTACAGGATCTGCTGAAACTCATGCTGGAGGCTCTATTGAGAGAGTACTGCAGATTCTGTTTTACTGCAAGTTCTACTGAGTACTTTACTGATAGTTCTAATGCACG
>JAGFPH010000964.1:188344-203265 GCA_018207615.1 Philaenus spumarius
AGTTTTTAACCACTGCACGACCCTGCGCTGGTATATGAGCGAAGTGAGCAGAGGGTGAAGCCCTCTAGTTAATTCACAATTTATTTTTGTTTAACCTACTTTTTGCTTACACTTTCATTTTATACCGAGTAGATTAATGAAAGCGAGGGTGGAGTGTATAGTGTAAGTAAACCGAATGCTATACATTGCTAGTAACTACGAACTTACACAACTGTTTTGGAGGTTCTAAATATAGCACAATCTATCAACCAGTGCGCAACCCTTCGGTGGTTGTTGATCGAAGCAAGCAGAGGGCGACACCTTTTAGAATATATGTATAAATATGTTTCTTTCAACGTATACTTAAGGAAGTACATTCTTAAATTTTTTAGATTGTTTTATCATTAGGCTACTTTAAAAGATTTTAAAAGGCAAACAATTTTTAAGTGTTTTTTTTTACAAAATTTACAACGAAAATTTAAGAAGAAAAAAAGAAGGCAGTCGCGGGACTACCGACAGAAGTGAAAACTTTGATGTATATAATTCTATAGACAACCATTTTATTTTTTAAATTTAAACTTTAAATGGGAAAAGATAAAAATTACGATCAAATTCGAATTAAGCCAAATATAACCAAAGATTTATATTCATGACAGTTTTCACGTCTGTACTAAACAAACACAGGTTTCTTGAAAACCTTCGAGGCAGGCTTACTTTATTATAATGTTTATATCTGATGTTAAATATTAAAGTTAAACAGCTAATTTGCATTAAAAGTTTAACAGTAAAATTTTAGTTTAAGACTAAACTGATCCAACACACGTTTCTTTAATTCATTTCCATTCATTACCATAGCAACCAAGTTAGCAAATTTAGACATTTTAAAATACTAACTGTATGCACACATTATATACAATTGAAATATTACACTGATTATATACAAAACATATCCGAATTATAATACACACTAATAAAACATAATTCTTGAAACGATGCACTCCTTGTTAGACAGTAAAAAGTGGCTTATGACGACCGGAGCGGAGGTTCAATTTCGTTCACTGTCCAGAAAGAGCGCAAGGTGCTTCTAAACAAGTTTCCACTTCAAAAAATATATACTGTATATCACCTAACTCGATATCGCGCACTTCGTCAGCTATATTTCTGTAAACATGTGTGCAGTGTACAGTGAGATAGTTGCGGTGTAGGATTTATTTAGTTTTGGTATTAATGCCAAATTTTATTTTATTCTCTAGATTTAGATGAATATTTTGGATCAAATTTTAAAATGTTTCTGTGTGATTAATAAATAAAGCAGGACATGTTTTACAAATAATTAATAAGTGTAAGTAGTTCGTTTGACGAAGAACACAATTAAAAAAAAGTGTTCTAACTTTGATTCTTGTAAATTTTCTGTACCCTACACACTGTCTTTGCTTTTCGTACACTTTCAGTATTTGCTTCTAAAGCTATAATAGTTTTTTTTTTTTTTTTTGTAAAAGCACAAAATGTTGGATTGATTGGAAATTAAGTGTAAAATAACTTATTCATTATTTTGATTAGAGAATTACGCCTATGACTTTTGACATTTTCCTTCTGGAACACCAGGATTACTGCTATAAACAGTTTTTTTTTATAAACAGTTTCATTTTGAGAAAAAATATGATTGAAAGTCATGTACACGTTGGGTAACCATTAATCGTATTAATTACAAAATATATTCCCTAACCAGCATTTGTCATATACGTGGTAAGAGGACGGAAGTAGAGCAAGCGGTAGTTGGGTCGCTTGCAAGCTGACAAGATATGATTAGTTACTTGGTTTCAGCTTGGAATGTTTTTCTATAATATAATTTCTAAAAACATAATGGACATCAATTATACAATGCCACTTAATTAATAGAATTTAAAATTTATGTTTTCTTTTAGTATCCAAGCCACAGAAAAAACAATTAAAGTTAACTTACTTTTTTTTCAGTCTCCTGACTTCCTTTTTTCCCTCGATGACGCGTTTCGGAGATTTACTCCATCTTCAGAATATCACTTTTTCAAGTTCGCCAATATACTTTAAACAACACACAAACACTTAAAAACATACTAATTGTCCAAGTCGTCCTGGAAACACCACACTGGGAGTACCCTAAGACTTGCAATTAATGTGTGTTTAAGTGTTAGTGTTTTTGTCTTGTTTGAAATGTATTGACTAACATAAAAGAGGTATGTCATTCTGAAGATGGGGTAAATCTCCGGAACGTGTCATTGGGGGGAACAAGAACAAAAGAAGTCACGTGACGGTAAAAAAAGTAAGTAAACTTAATAGAAGTTTATGCCATAACATTCTGAAGGGTTAAAACACTAGTTCAATTAATTGTTAATACTCTATCTCCAAAATCTGGATGTATTTGATTAGGATTTGAATAATTAACTTTTAAACTCATAGAAAATTCAAACTATTTAAAATTTAAATTACAAAAATTATTAGGCTTACAAATTAAAAAAAAAATCATTACCTCATCAAATTTTGAGTCCGGAAGAGCAGAGTAGTCCCTCTTGGTAATCAGTTGCAGTTGTCGAAGTAGGAGTGGGTTCTGTAGTTGCGCCCAAGGGATTCCTACAGCCTTCCTGTAAGTGGCCCTCTGAAACCTTGACTGTAAGATTTGGTCATCCATCTGAAATGATTTACAGTTATTGGTTATCTATAGTAAATTTATAGTTAGTATAATAAGTTAGTAGGAATAAGATTTTATATTTTTTTATCCTCGTCAAATTTTACACTGATCAGCGAGTAATTACTACTACCTTATCTGAAGCGTTCAGTAAACAAGTGACCTAAAACCATCAACATAGATATAAAATAATTAAATATAAAGTTTTTATGTAAAATCATTTTATTTTTTTAAGATTTTGAGATTTTAGTTGATATTCTACAAAATATCACCTTTTTTTAATGTGTAACATGTTCTAGTTTTCAACAAAAAAACCATTAAAAATATTGTCATCCATTTTTTTTTTGTTTGTTTGATTTTTCAGTTGTACATAAATACTGTTATAAAAGTATGAAAACATTGAAGGCGGAGACTAGTATCTAGTCATATCCAGTCAGCTTTGAAGATATCCAACTACCGCTTACTTGACTTCCGTCGTCTTATTGTTGCATCACAGATATATATAGGTACCTGGTCTCTAACAAATATTCGACCTGTGATGTTCTGATAAGAAAATGTACCACGCTGTATACTTGGCTTAGCCTGCAGACGGGGTCAGTAATGGTAGCCAGTGAAATGGCCGAACAGTAGGAATACACACGAGGACAGCAATGACTTCCATTTTGAGTGCAATTGTCAGAGGATGTGTAAGAAGATGGATGTGGTCGATGAAAAGGACGAGGCTGTAAGTGTTACTGTCTATTGTTTAAGTGAACAAATTCAAGGAATATTAACCAAAAATAGGACTTGCTGGGTTAAAAACTTTGTGTGTCGTAAAGATCAGCTGGGAACTTCGTCTGCAATTCTTCGGGAACTTGCCGAGGAAGACCCTCTGAAATACTCCTGAAATACTCGGGTCCTGAAATAGACCCGAGGAAGAGAATTATGAGAATGAGTGTGGGGTAATTTAAAAAAAACTATTTAATTTAATTGAACACAAAATATCAAAATCAGATACGCTACTGAGAAAGGCAGTTCCTGCCCGTCCAAAACTAGAGGTTGCCTTACGATTTTTAGCTAGTGGAGACAGTTACCAAACTCTAGCAATCATTAAAAAATACGTCCAATAATAGCTGCCTAGTGAACATGTGACCCTGTTACTAGCTCTCTGGCATGAACTGAACTCAAACCTGCTTGAGTTTGGTGGAAACCAGTGGTGCTAGATTGCCAGGAGCCAACTGGACGTTGAAGTATTCTTGCACATGGGGACAGTAGAGGGATAATTAATTCCGGTCACTACTGTCCCCGTCTGCAGGGGGCTTTAAGGTTAGTAGCCCCCGAGAAATCTGATAAACTAACAATTCTTTAGTTACTATACTGTACAAACTATGGTAACAAGTAAAACAACACATCAGCACCATCTAGGAGTGGTTATAACAAGTTTACTGGGGTTTAAACTGATCAAAATCTGTTTAGATCGTATTAGCAAGAGGTAACGAATGCCACTATATTGCCTATCTCGCCTCTTCCTCTCGCTTTTTATTCTAGTACCAGGAGACCGAGCTAAAGCTCGATTATAAGCAGGGCCTAGTTCGCTTACGTCAATAATTATTATTGCAAATTTCCGTGAACATCTTTTAGGTTAGGCCTATAACATTAAACAACTAAATAAAGGGTATGTTTATTTAGCAGAAGTATTCGTTGCCATGGTAACTATAAATAGATACAACATTAGGCTTAACCCTAATAAAATACAGTTTAAAAGAAAACAGATGATTATTGTAATGGCATTGAAAACATTTGCATCAGCTGTGCTTCGTTTAAAAGAAAACAGATGATTATTGTAATGACATTGAAAACATTTGCATCAGCTGTGCTTTGTATTGTTTAAAATGGACAAATTTCACTTTTCAATTAATTAAAAAGCCGTAGAAAACGAATTTTCCCAGACTGGTGACCATTTCCAATCGATTTCTCGTGGCCAAAAGCCCCATATAAAATCAAAAAATCAAAAATCCTTAGACGGAGATTCCAGATCCATTTAGCAGACAGACAATTATCTCTCGCTTTAGAAGATAAGATACTGAAACAAGCCGATATTTCAACCAGTCATGTTTTGATTTTTTATTCGATCTAATTATTCCGTTTATTTAGATTTTATTGAAAAATTGTTTTTGTTCGTATGCAAAACAAAATTTTAAGTACCAAAATTAGCTTACTGTTTTATAAAAAAAAACTGTTTTTTTATTTGTTGCTGTTTTGGGATTATTTTAGTCATCATATCTGAAGTACCCATTTTTGTTGGTTAGGCCACTTGTGCCCTCAATGCCTCATTTTAATTTTTTCAGTGGACAAATACTGCTACACCTTGAAATATACTGTAACACTTACAAGGAAAATTATATAATACTGCTTCAACAGTAATCAGGATACAAGGGGGGGGGGGTAGATGTCATACGGGGCATGACCCTCCTAAACCTAAGGAAGAAATCACGGAAGAAAAGTTTGTAATGTTGATCGTGTTTTACAATTTGTTAAACAGTTATTAGTAGCGCAGAGCACTCTTGATATTTTCTCATTTTTGCTTATTATAACATAACAACAGTTTCCTTATAAAGCGATTGCGACATAATTGCAGAATTGTCTTTGTACGTTCCCGCACAGGCAAAATGAATGCTGTGATCTACACTTTTATAACTGTAAAGCACGAGTTCTCATTGTGGGTTCAATAGTGAGAGCAGGTCGAGAAGAACAACGAAAACTTCCAGATTTCGTTTTGGAAACATTGTAAAACTGCGACTTTGACATTTTTTATCAGAATATCACAAACTTTTGTGGATTCTGGCTACACTTCCACTCCGGCTGAAGACTTGGCTTCGGGCTAATAACAGTGAAGAAAGACTAACCCAGTGAGAAATTCGAGTAGAACAAGACAGGACCTTACAATTTGTATTGAGAATTTGTATTGTAAATGATTATCCTTAATGAGTTTACCTTTCTCTGTAGCTTATGTTTACTTTCTTAAATAGGCTACAGGGAAGTAACCCTACACTGACGTGTTTTAATTTATGTTACTTACATTAAATTATTGTTCATTGATCAGTTCTTAAGCATATTATGTTTAAAATGCAGTATTTTTTAAAAGAATTTGTAGTATTTTAAATAGGCCTATCTATAAATCTATTTTTCCTGCAAAATGTGAGTAGAGGTCGTGTGTTTCCGGATGAAGCTTGACTTTGACAAAAGAAAGTGGGTTCGACCATTTTTCTAGGGTGGTACTAGCCTTTCTAAAAATATAGGTCTACCGCTTCGATACTCGTAAATGTTTTTATTGTTTGTTAAAATCTTAGTTGTTTATACTACTTGTGTATGTGTATATTAGTTATACTAGTGATGCAACTAACATCGATTTTAAACTGTGTTATCCTGACCTAGCCACCATCTTGAATTTCAACTCCAATGTGAAACGCGTAACAAGATTACTTGAGTGATAATAATTACAAAATTATTCTGAATTGTGATTTTAGAGGTGATGGAAGTCCGAATTTGGATATAATTTAGTTTTTAACTTCCCGCTAAGAAAATTGAAAATTTTCTAAAATCGGGAAGTTATTGGTTTCACCCCGTTTTTCGAAAATCGAGTATTCATCAGATCTCGACGTTTTGAGGTCCTAGGAATCTTCCCTGACCACTCCCGAGAGGGTGTCACCCTGTCTGTATGTGTGTGTGTGTGTGTGTGTGTGTGTAAGTATGTGACCCGCTTATAACTTTTGAACAGCTTAACCGATTGGATCCTACCAAACGGCGTTCTAAAGAGTTCCATAAAACTTAGATTTCCTGAAAATTTCAACTAATTCGGACCGGTAGGTTCTGAGAAATTTCGAAAAAAACTAAGAAATAAAATTTTTTCAAATCAGGTTTTTTTGGAATAACTTTTAAACGGCTTTACCGATCAATTCCAAAATCTAATCAGCTTTTAACCTTGAAAAGCGACGACGATCGCTACCAGTCCGGTCAAAATCGGTTAATTCGTTCGTGAGATATCGTGAACGAAAGAAAATCAAAAAAAGTGTTTTTTCTCAATTTCTCCGAAATTTTTCATCAGAAAAATTTTGTTGTCGATTCTTTCCCTTTTTTTGGGGATTTTGGATTTTTTTGGGGGGGTCCTAACCTAACCTAACATTTTTTGGATTTTTATTTTTGAAGATTTTTGATTTTTTTGATTTTCGGATTTTTTAAGATTTTTGATTTTTAGGGAATTTTTGATTTTTGATTTTGGGAAATTTTGGGAAGCCATCTTTTTATTTGGCAGCCATCTTGTTTTGTAATAATTAATATTAAATTTAATTTAATTATTTGCTTAGAAAAAAGTTTGGGTGTCTCCGAGAGTCGAACCGGGTATCACCATGACCCGAGTTCACAACGTTAGCGGTTAGGCTACGTCGACTCTGTTAAGAAGGAACTATTTTGTGAAGTATATATGTTTAACATCCGTCATCAACCTTGTATCAGATACAAGGTGTTATAGTGTCGTTGGGATATAGTATAAATTGCATTATAACAACCCGAACATTACCGATCGTTCCCGAGTAAATCCGAATCGGATTTAGAAGAAATTAAGAGCTTTAAATGTTATAGTGTCATTGGGATATAATATAAATTGCATTATATAATCCCGAACATTACCGATTGTCCCCGAATCCGACCGAATCGGACTTAGAAGAAATTAGGAGCTTTAAATGTTATATATAGTAATAGTAATAGTAATAGTAATAGTAATATAGTAAATAGCCCTTGTAATATATAGTATAAATTGCATTATATAATCCCGAACATTACCGATCGGTTTCTACTATTAAAATTGAAAACTTTTTATATATATATATATTATAAAAATATAAATTATAAGTAATATTTTAATATAATAAAAAATTTCAACTGCTTTGTAATTAAACTTAGCGGGAAGTTACAGGGATGGCCTTTAGGGTCAACCGTTTTCCAAATTTTTTTCTTTCACATTACTCAAAATCAAAGTTTACCGTTTTTTGTCTTATTCAATAATGCAGATATCAAAAATGTAAAAAGCTCACCACATTCAAAGTTTAAATGCCTTTCAAGTAGTAGTAATTTAAATAAATTTGGATAATTTATGACAAAAAAATCTGCTTTAAGTATGTACGTGCCAAATATGTGTTTCTATTCGAGTGTTTAGGACGCACTGTGATGGTTATCACATCAACTTGTTGCTCTTGAAAGAATACTAGAAAAATAAAATATCCGTTCATTTTGAATGTGTGAGTGAAAGCTGTGTAATAACACACACTCACGTGCTTTGTCAGAATGCGCATATCAGCACGTATGCAGTCAGGGTTACGTTTGTAACCCTCTTGTTTCCGCCTTTATGAAGCTGCCCTATATTTGCTAGCGGAAGAATTGAAACGTACACAAACTCAATGGAGCGCTGAGGTCAACTCAGAAATATTTGTTCACTGCTGCCGAGCCTTAGGAGGAAATGGAGCTCAGTATAATTTACAGTAATAACTACAGTTTTTATCTTATTTCTACTTAAAAATAAATCCTTAAATATTTATCAGAATAGTAATAAAATTACAAGGAAAATAATATAACTGAATGTGTGAGAGAAAGCTGTGTTAAGTTATGGGCAAACAATTATTTACACTGAATTGATCCAATTCAATAAAATAACCGAATAAAGAATTGATTCATTCCGTTCATTTGATTCATTGACGACATCATTCCCACAACTCACTCTTTCAGCTAGTTAGACGCATTGTATCTACTTATACACATCTCAAGTTACTGCTGTTAGGTACTGATCAATTATTTGCTATTGTAGTAAAGTGAAGAGATATTTTTAAACAATTATTAGGGTAAAAAGCTTCATTTTTACTTTGTTTCGCTTTTCGAAACTGGAATTGATAAGGCTAAGTGCTACTTTTGTTTTAATATTGTAAAATACACGGGAAATCTAAGTAGGTCTAGACATTTAAAAGGCATTTTATATATTTTCTACTTTTCTTTGCATACTTATCTCATATTATAAACTAGCTGACCCGGCAATGCTTCGCTATTGCATAATTATTTTGGTGAAATAAATGCGACAAATGATGGAAATTTTGTGTGTCATAAGGATATGAATCGTAGGTTCTAAACCATGTCATTTATACCACTTCATAGCTGTACACCATTTACATGTCGTCATAGGACCTAGTTTAACTGTTTTGTCTTTGTGATAATCGGTGTTTCAGTTGTAGTGAAACCCTGACATTGATTTTTCAAACCAAGGAAGCACCTAAATGCGACATCTTTTAGAATTGTATTTTTGAATGGCAGCCATTTCGACTTGGAGATATTGTTGACTGTACTTTTTGGAAGCCTCACGATGCACGGCAGGATTTTTTTTATTGTATACTTTTACAGCCTCGCGATTTACGGCGGGATTTTTTGCATCGTATCTTTTGACAGACTCATCCCTATATGCTTTAGTATTAGAAAAACGTATTCACAGTTTTTTCCCACTTTACTGGGTGGTTTGAACACTGGAACAATGATCTGACTCAACAGTATCAGATGACGAACACGGTTCTGTCGACGGAGACTGAGAGTTTTGGAGATCTTTGTCTGAAAGCTGCCCAATTTCCCCAATATTATCCTCCGCAATATAAGAGGATACGGGAGTATCAGGAATAGAAGGGTTTAGAGGAATGAGAACATCAAAATGATAAGCCCAACTGATGCACCAGTGCCTTGTGGTCAGTGAGTAGGAAAGTGAAAGTGAGGGAGGGGCGGGGGAGGCAAGGTACAGTTATTTGTGCCAGGTTTCTTGTTTCAAGGCTATATACATTTTAAGAAATCGTGATCAGTCTGTAGGCAACAAAATAGAAAATCCATTTACCAATATTCTGCCCTGGTAAGCCAGAAGGCAGTAACTGACAAATTTTCACATTTTGAGTTATACATGTATTCCTATGTTTTTGACCCTGAGGAATTCAAAAAACCAACCCAAAAAGTCGTAACTTCAACCGTTTAGGAGATACAGAGGTATCATGTTGCAGTATCTACACCAATATTCATCAATTACATAGGCAAAAGGCAGCAACTAACGTGTACTAAGCAAGAAAGCAGTATCTACACTGTAGATACTGCTTTCTGTCTATGTACATGTCAGTTACTGCTTTTTGACTTAGTAATTTTACTCAAGATTCGTACTTACTGCACTTTGTGTTAATATCAAGCTTAGTTAAATAAAAGAGAGTGAGAGTAGATTCTGTTTATTGTTCATAACATATAGTATTTTATATAAAAGGAACCAATTATTTACTATTCAATGTTAATAGACATTGTTCTTCTTCATTACCAGCTGATTTGTTTTGACATGGAAACCTGTTACTTTTACATTTCTCTTTGTTTTGGTGTTGAAGAGGGTGTTTTAAAAGATTTGGTTCGTTCAGTTATATGATATCAATGAGATTTACTTAAAATGGTCTTCATTAATTGCCTTAAATGTAATCAAAGATTTTCACGTCCTGCTTATTTACAACATTTAAGTGTACCCAATAGGTGTGTAATAATGAGAAACGTTCACCTGAAAACCCCACAACAGCATCATAAATGAATATATCGTTTACGAAATTAGTGCAAGAATAATGTGAGAAATGTGAAACCCACAAAACTCCACAATTTTGACCACTGGAAAGAACCAGATCCTTCATGCGATGATTGCCAACTTTGGGTGAAACATAAGAAGAAATATACAGATGCCCGCACTTCATACCAAAGTTATACAGATAAAATAGACAAAGGGGAAAGTGTAATATGATAAATGGAACGACCATAGTATATTCCATGGACTTATAAATGGTACTTATGTTACCCATGGTAGAACAGTTTAAGCAAGTAATATTTACCAAGCGACTTGTAGTCTTCAATGAGTCATTTTCCCTCTAACAAACACCTAAAGCCAATAGCATGAATGTGGCATGAAGGATGTTCGGGTAGAAAAAAGAAGACATTACTAGTGTCATTCACAAATGTTTTACCGGTACTTTGAATTGAGATGCAAAGACAATTGTCCTATGGATGGACAATTGTGCAGGGCAAAACAAGAACTGGGCATTATTTACATACATTTATGTCAGCTGATAGTTTCCACCACCAAGTTTCTAAACAACTTAAAGATAAACAAAAGGTTTTTGACTTTTATGACTTTGTTGATTCTGTGCAAAACGCAATCTCTTGTAAAGTAATAGTTTCACAACTTAAAATCCTTCTGATTTTTTCAATCCCTTTTATTTCAGTTCTACATACATTATAAGTAACACCACACCAAACCTTACTTGAGTGATATGGTTTAGGTAAGTTCTAAAAGAGGATTTCTGACCATGGAATATAAAACATCCTTCGAATCAACAAATCCACAAAACTGAGTTTTTTTAAGGCTTCATATGTGAAGAAAAATAAAGTTCCCAAGCCTCCCACAAGAACCTCATTAAGAGGTGTAAACAAGTAAAAATAACTGAAATGATCAACAAACTTCTGCCTTTGATGCCAGAAATAGGCACTCATTTTGGAAAAATATTTCAGTTAGTGAAAAGCCAGATTTGACAACTGAAGTGGATGTGGATTAACCAAGATGTACAAGCTTAAGTGTAATTTATACTTAGTTTTATATAATAGGCCTACTTTGTATTAGGCAATATTTTAAGGATTTGCAGAAGGTCAAAATGATCTTACTAAAAGAACCTAATAAGAGGTAGTTTTTAACTGTAATACTTTTTAGCTTAAATATTCTAAAACCGTTGTTTAATCTAGGGGTAGACCGTAATTAATTGTTTAAATAAAAATGAACCTTGATTATTATCTAGCAACCCTGATTCTATCCAATTTTGTCCCATTAAAACAGTAGTTACAGCATTTTGCTATAATATCATACCTATTTCATGCTTTTTTACTAAGGCAAAAAGACGTAACAGAGCAGTTACTGCTTTTTGGCTTGGTAAAGATAGGTAATAACAGCAGTAACTGAAAATAAAAATACAAAATATGTGTAAACTAGGTAAAATAAATGCAGATTTATAATCTAATTACCTGGATTAGTAAGTTATGTATAAAAAAATTATAACAGCTTTATCTCATACAAAATAAACTAACAAAAACTTAAGATTCTCGATTTCCACCATTTTCATATTTTGCAGTTACTGCTTTCTGGCTTGGCAGGGCAGTATTTTAAACCCTTCAAAAAAATTTCTTACGACTTATAAGCGTACAATATTTTATTTAATTGGAATATCTATCTCATAAATAGTATAATATATTTTTTGAGATTTCACCATGTTTAGACAAATCGTTCATTAGATATGATGAAAAATATATAGATCGGGGCAGCAAAACATATAGATAGATGCCCCGATCCGGATTTGCATGGAACGATAGAGAAATCAAAATTATATGTATATTATAAAAAAAAAATATATCAATAAATATATTATACTATGTATTTTTATGGGTATTTTTAGTAACTTTAACCCCCCAAGCCCCCTAAAATTTCCAATTTTTTTATAACCCTTTCTTATCCAGTACCTACGGCCCTTGAGGAAGCTGCGTATCAAATTTCATTCTAATCCGTTCAGTAGTTTTAGAGAAATAGTGATTTAGTAACTTTGACCCCACAAACCCTCCCCTAAGATTTTGAATTTTTTTAAACCCTTTCTTAGTGAGCACCTATGGCCCTAGAGGAAGCTACATACCCAATTTCGTTCCAATCCGTTCAGTAGTTTTTGAGATTTCCTGATGAGTCAGTGAGTGAGTGGTATTTGGCTTATATATATATATGTATATAGATATGTATGATCAATTATTTGCTTGACTAATCCTAGTAACAATGTGTTTTCATTCACATTATTAACTTTTATTCAAAACGTTAAGTTGCACTATTCCTATATAATATTATTTTAATAGACCTATCTATAAAAGAAATGTAAATACACACTTGTTGTTTTTCTTTAGAGACACAAAACTGTCAAATTTAACCAGTCGTTTTTGAATAGGGTAGGAAATAGTCATAGACTTGTAGAACCCGAGCTATAACTAAACATCTAAATCAGAAATCGTTCATTTTAAGTCTAATATAAATGTTATTAATTCATTTTCTGGATTGAACCGATTTCGTTCGGTTCACCAAATTAATCGATTTATTTTCCAAGTGAGTCATGAATCGATCGATTCATCTGCTGATTCGTTTAAATTGAAAGAATCGTTCGTGAATTGCACATCACTAGCGGACTTCTCTGGACTAGACATGTGAAAGTAACGGTAGGTATATGCAGTATATAGGTCAAATCAGGTAGAAGGAAGAAAATAACATGTATAAATACGACATGTTTGATCATATCTATGTAAAATATAAAAGTAAATTCATATCTTCTTTATACATTATTTCTAAGCTATGAACTTACCATTCTTATCTTGTTGAATCTCGTCACATTAGTAGAATAAAGCCATTGTGATTCCTTTGTTCTGTAACAAACATTGCTAGCTTCTCTGTTGTACTCATCTAGAAACTGCAGAACTTCTCTCAAATTCTCACTTGGGTTCTGTTTAAACAAAGAGTAGATTGTTAAAAGTTGTAGAGGGAAACGGAAGTAACACAATGTTTTACTTTGGGACATTGTTTGGACTAGTTGAGGTAAACATACTAAAAGTTCCCACTTCTAGCAGTTGAAAGGGGTGCAGGGGAGCACGTAGAAGGTCCTTTTTTCGGGTTTTCACTTATATTTCGAAATTTATGCGTCTTAACGATAAGATCA
Organism: Philaenus spumarius; assembly: GCA_018207615.1. NCBI lineage: Eukaryota > Metazoa > Arthropoda > Insecta > Hemiptera > Aphrophoridae > Philaenus > Philaenus spumarius. The sequence goes on from JAGFPH010000964.1 coordinate 201,791, forward strand.
TAGTACACAAAATTAAAGCTCGCAAAACGTGCTACAAGATTATACCGATTTTTTTATGTAACTCGCATAGTTTCCGAGATATGCGCGCTCAAAATTCGCATAATTTTGAAAAAGACATTTTCCTCGCGTTTTTTTTCCTTATTTGGCTAGCTAACTTTTCAGCCTTTCGTCCTACGAAAAAGGACGAAGGAAATTGTATAGCGTTAAATTTCCTTCAAGAATATATGATATTATTTTCAACAGTTCAAAAGATGGAGCAATTTTAACTTAACATGTACATTCCGAGATTTTACAGAAAAACTTAGGCCTACCTATCGTTATTTTTTGTTATTCCACTCTCTATAAGCCAATATTACGTATATATATATGTATAAATATATACGGGGTGTACAAAAAGTCCCGCACTGATTTAATATTTCGTATGTAAAGAAAATTAGTAGGTAGATGTGATTGAGGAACCTACTCTACGTAAAAATAATATTTTATTAAGATTTCAAAAAATTTATCCGCCATCTTGGATGCGCCATTTTGAATGTAACTTTGTTTTTTTAAATAGGAAGGTGGTCATGTGATACACCATTCCGATGTAGAATTTTAAGAGAAAACCAACGGTGAAATTTGCACATCCATATCTTTAACCGATTAAAAATGGCGGCCAAAAAACAACGAAATCGTGTTTTCCCATTTTGCCCCATTTCTCTGTACTATTTTTTTGTTGTAAATACTTATTATTATTCTTTTGTTATTTAGAATTAAATAAGCTTTCAAACGATATGCCACACAACGATATTTGGGAGTATTTTAAAATTTTGAGTTACAGCTGCTTCGATTTTTCAAAACTGATTTCGAATAGTTCAACCAAATATTGTTGTGTGGCATATCGTTTGAAAGCTTAATTAATTCTGAATCCAAAAAGAACAATATTTAATATTTTCTAAAAAAATACAGTAAAAGGGGCAAAATGGAAAACACGACTTCGTTGTTTTTTGCACGCTATGTTTAATCGGTTAAAGATATAGATGTGCAAATTTCACCATTGGTTTTCTCTTAAAATTCTACATCGAAATGATGTATCACATAACCCTTCCCATTTATTTCAAGAGAATAAATCCGCGGATCCAAGAGGGCGAATAATTTTTTGTAATCTTAATAAAATAATATCTTTACATAGAGTAGGTTCCTCAATCACATCTACCTTCAAAATTTCTTTATATACGAAATATTAAAAAAGTGCGGGACTTTCTGTACACTCCGTATATTAATATATAACTAAACATAAAGAAATTATATGTATTATATTATATATAGTAACCGTCCTACTGACTGTCATTGTAATTTGTATTTTGTTATTATTTCCTCCACCATCCTTGGAATATATGATCTAAGTGTCATGCTTACTTGCTTGTCATACAAAAATCTCATTCTTGTTATAAACCTTTGCATCACCTTCCTACTGACTGTCTAATTTGCATTTT
>JAGFPH010000964.1:203365-217326 GCA_018207615.1 Philaenus spumarius
ACTGACTGTCTAATTTGTATTTTGTTATTATTTCCACGAACATCCTTGGTAAATAATCTAAGTGACCTGCTTACTTGCTTGTCATACAAAAATCTCATTCTTGTTATTATTTCCACGAACATCCTTGGTAAATAATCTAAGTGAACTGCTTACTTGCTTGTCATACAAAAATCTCATTCTTGTTATAAACTTTTGAATCACCTTCCTATACTGACTGTCTAAATTGTGTTTTGTTATTATTTCCACGAACATCCTTGATAAATAATCTAAGTGACCTGCTTACTTGCTTGTCATACAAAAATCTCATTCTTGTTATAAACCTTTTAATCACCTTCACACAAAGGTTCTTGTTATAAACCTGTATAGGTGGCACACAAAGAAGTTAAACAGAGAATAATTTCTAATGAATTTAAACCAGAATAAAAGTAAGATTTAGTTATTGTGGAACTATTTATTATTAAACTTGTTTTAGTAGTTATCCTCTTATGCCCCATAAAAATGAGGCCTAAGCCAACTACAGACTATTTTTGATTTATATAGACTACTAGCTGACCCGTACGGCGTTTCCCGTGGTGGTTGGTGTTTTCAGTCTTTTTAACGTAATTGTATTATTTTTAAGTGTTCAGTCAGTGAGTGGTATTTGGCTTTTATATATACAAATCTTAAATAATAGAAGCACTATTGTCATAATAATAAAAGATCTGAAATTATGGTTTTAGTAACTTTGATCCCCCCAAACCCCTCCTAAAATTTCGAAATTTTTCATACTCTTTCTTAGTGAGCTCCTATGGCCCTAGAGGAAGCTACATACCAAATTTCATTTCAATCCGTTCGGTAGTTTTTGAGAAATCGTGATGAGTCAGTGAGTGAGTGAGTGAGTGGTATTTCGCTTTTATATATATAGATTATGAGTTAGTTTCGTCATGCATAAGCATAACATGCAAGTCTGTATACGTTTTAGTACACTATGATATCAAACTGTATCAGAAAGATCAAGCACTCTCCCTTTTAACTATAAGCTCGTCAATCAAGTTCAACGACGAATATCGTCTGTGGATCAATTTTGCTATTCCAATGCATATCCATAAACAAGAAAAACGACAAAGATGTGAAATCTTATTTGCAATATGATATAGCCCCTTTCCCATGGCCTTTTTAATGAGTGTGAGATGAGGAAATCGACGAAGTCAGTGCTCTACAAAGAGCTCAATCAAAGGTGCACTTGTGACAGACTTTGACATTGTCACACTGATCTAAATAAAAACCCCGAACCACAAAACAAGGAACAAAAACAATAACCAAACAACCAAATTGCAAGTTATGCCCAGCACGTCACCCTTATGTACATTTCGATGACATGGTAATCATCCTTAGAGGGTTTTAACAGTGCAACAACATTCTCAGAGGACATATTACCAAGACCAGATGTGGTTGGGACATGAGCTGCTTCCTCAGATGTGTGAATGGGAGCTAAACGCCAACGATTTTTTAACCAAATCGCAGTAAGCAGATGGCTGCACCGGATGAAGTATTTAAAATTATTTTTTGTCTGTGCACAAGGTTTGTGCCACCACCGAATGCGGATGTAGAAAGAGAACTGCAAAACTGCCAGGGTAACTGTCTTAATGAGGGTTCCCTCTTGGACAATGAGGATGAAGAAGTCAACATCGATCCTCTACTAGTCATCCTCGAAAATGAATCTACTTTCTCAACTGATGCAGAAGAAAACGAACCAGAACCCACCCCAAGACCAAGTTCCCGTGACGAGCCAGGAATTGATAACAATTATTACTGTATAATATTTATTAATATATTATTAAATGAAATAGTTTAACAAAAAAAGTTAATGAGTTAATAAAAAAATTTTGCAAATTTTGTTGTTGACTCCCGAATTCCTTTGCGGAGTGAATGTGCAATTAATATACAAGGAATAATATTTACAGTCAATGACAAATCATTTTTCATCTTGTAACCATGTAGGAGGAGGACATTTTGAGCAATTTCTTTAAACTGTCATTGCAAGAGTTTCATTGCCAAATTTATTTATTCTTTATGTAACATAATTCAGATTTCATTTTGTTTTAAATAAAATTCTCTTGTATTTCATTGGTGTAATGCAACAAATTTATAGTAAAATTTAAGACAAAAACCAACAAAGATATTTTCTGTTATTGTTATTTTGCAAGAGGAAAACAAATTTTTATTACTGCCTACTCTTATAACCACATGGTAAGAGTAAGGTGATGTTGCATTGTTGTGGAGGATATTAGCCGCGTACCTTGACAGAACTGCAACCTGCACCAACAGCCTCGCACCAGAAAAAGTAGCATATCTCGATAAATCTTTGGTCAATCTTAAAAAATGAGGTTTCGTTAGATTTGTTATAAAAATGTCTAAAAAAAGTTAATCGTGTAAAATTTTAATACCATTAGCCATTTTACAGTTATTCCTGTTCAAAGATTTTAAATGGTCGCCATTTTGGTTTTTGATTTTGGAAAATATAGATTTTTTTGAATTAATAGTTTAGCTATATTAGCTTTTTAGCAAAAAAATAATACTAGAAAAAAAATTGCGCCAGTGTGAGTAACTGGGGACTTTTGGACCATTTCAATATGATATTTAGATCTGCTTTTGGCACAGAAACAATGGATTCAAATATTGGTAGAGAGTTCTGAAACAATCAGTATGATACATATAATTTCTTTATGTACAATTATATATACCACTTATGTACCTTTATATGCATAGGCTACAGTAAAGTGGTTCCAATACATTAGCGGAGTCGAAAAAAGTATTCTACGATACCAAAAATATTACTTTTAAAGAACTACATATATACCAAAAAATATATTACAGTGTGTCAAAAAAGTCGCCCCCCCCTTTAATTTTTTTATAAACAATTTTACAAGATGAAGGAGTAAAAATAAAATTTACGAAATTGATTTGGAAGCAATTTTTAGGCCAAGCACTTTGAAATAAACATTTTTGTCTCTTGAAATTTTTTCTAAAAACTCTTCCTTCTCGAGATATTAGCAACTTTATGTCGATTTATTTCAACACGTTTAGGGCCGCCACTTTTTTTAGGGTGGTCCGATTTTTATTTTCTTTATGTCATTTTCCTAGCCTTAAATAGACCTTTAAAATGAGATATCACATGACCATACTTCCCATTAACAAATTTTGAGTTGCCCCCGAAATCCCCCAATTTTGGGGGACACTCAAAATTTCCGATACTTCAAAAGATACTTTGGATTAAGTTAGTATCGTTCCCCAAAAGATATTTGTTTGATTTAACAAGCAAACAAATTAAAGGGGGGACTTTTTTACACACAGTATAATACATACAATTTCTTTATGTGCAATTTATATATATTACGTACTATGTATACATATAAATACGTAAATATTGGCGTATATAGAGAGTTATAGCAGTAGAATAACAAAAAATAACGATGCTAAGCTTTTCTGCAAAATCTCCGAATTTACATTAATATCCGAAGTTCAAATTGCTCCATCTTTTGAACGGTTAAAGATAATATCATATATTCTTGAAGGAAACTTAACGTTCTACAAATACCTTGTAGAATTTTCCTCGTCATAATTTTCTCGTATGACGAAAGGCTGAAAAGTGCGCTAGCCAAATAAGGCAAAAAACGCGAGGAAACATTTCTTTTTATAAAATAAGCAAATTTTGAGCGCGGATATCTTGGAAACGATATTGACAAAATTAATAAATTAAATCTTGTAGCAAATTTTGTGAGCTTTAATTTTGTATGGGATGGTCTTATCGCTATGACTAATAGTTTTCGAGATATAAGTGAAAAACCGAAAAATGGACCTTCTACGTGATCCCATGCACCCCGCTCAACCGCTAGGAGTGGGGACTTTTAGTATGTTTAATTCCTAACTAGCCAAAACAATATCCCAAAGTCAAAAGTTGTGTTCTTTCCATTTCCTTCTACACCCCCCTTTTGAGCATTCATTGACTGGACTAACAGGGTCCTCCATCAGACACATGCTGTGATACGGGAGGGAGCCCTACAGGGTCACAAAGCAGCAAGAAGTCTGATGACAAAGTAAACATCCAGGTACTTAAAATATAGACTATAATTTGAACTAAAAATAGTTGTCTTACTCAATTACTGAGAATAAGCAACTAATTATCACAGATATTGGTTATTTGATAATATACTGACAATATTTATTTATTTATTATTATTCCTATATATTATTTTAGTATTAACATTTTCTTTCGGTATTCCATAAATTATAGTTATACGCTAAAAAATAACAGTTGTATCACACATCAAATATATTGATTTAAAACTGTATTCAAATTGAATTAAAGCATAATGAAATAAAAAGTAAATAATAACTATTAAAATAATTCAAATAAAAATAAATAATCAATAATAAAGTGCGTATAAACAGCTTTGTCTAAACCGCGGGCCAGAAGCGTGTCAATGTTTTTACGGATGCATAGCGCAGTGACTGCCACCGTACTGACAGGTGAATCTGGAATAGTCAAATCTCCGGTCTTACTACGCATGATCCAGGTCACCGCTAACCCACAAACGTACCCCAATTCAAGTGCCTCTGTCCTATAGTAAGTCTCCCCCGCGAGAGTAGATGGAGAGCTAGAAACGAAGCCCCGAGTTGCCGCGGGTGTTGTTAAGCGAACCAAACAGGGAGCGAACAGTCTAGGTTTTGATCAATAGTTTTGATATCCTCAAACAAATTTCTACTCCTCCAAACAGCAGTAGGAATAACATACAGTGTTGGCTGTATACTTTGTAATATTTTAGATTACTTATTATTGAATACTAGTAAGCCCCGTGAAAAATCACAGGCAGATTAATTAGATACAGTAATACCCCGACTTACACTACTCCGTCTTAAAAGTTACGCGATTCGTCCTCGAGCGTCCTTAAAGCTTGGGTGACAGCTTTCCTTTTTGAGGACTAGTTCGGTCATCACTTCATACCTGAAGTCGAACTTTATTGCCAATCTAAACAAAACCCATTTAAAGTGATGCTTTTAATCGACGACGCACCGGGTCACTCTCCCGCTACTTCAACCGATTTCGACCCACGCGACTAATTACGAGACGATCGTATAAGCTACGAGACAAAACAGTGAGCTCTCTGTCAAAGACTTTTGGAAACAATTCAATGTTTTAGATGCCGTGAGAATCATTGGACGATCTTGGAACGAAGATGGATAAAAATAAAACAACAACTGGACGCTTATAATTAATTTTCTTTAATTTTTAATGTGCGCTTTAATTGTTCTTATACTAGTAGTTCTGTGAACAGTAGACTTCGCTCGTTGAAATAACAAATATGGTTTTGAGCTTAGGTTAAAAATAATGTGCCAGTGAGGAAGTAAGCACAAGGTTTAGCCAGTGAAACATTATTTACAATTCCCGCGATTCCGTTATTTGTAGTTCTCGTTTTTATTTCTTTTCTTGAGCTTTAACTGCTAAAGATTTTCTTTTAGAGGCATTGTGTTTTATTTAGGTTAATAATGAGTAAGACAGCTAAAAATATCGCGTTATAGAAGGACAACATACAATTAAATATTTACATACTTAAATAACTCAAACTTAACAACGTATCATAAGTTAACTTAAGTTCCATATCATATTCCAATATTAGAAATAATGAAAACAAACGATGTTAAAACGTCGTGATAGTGATCTCAACCCATGTACCAACACTTCCCACGGTGTCAAACGGTCATTTTTTGTATGTCCTTTATAGCCGCGAGGTTTCATTTGTTTCATCTCATTTGTAATTCAAGTAAAGCCAAGTCAAATACTTTTAAGAAATTTACAATGATAATTTACAGGTATACAGTTGAATTCTTTGATTTATCCTCTACACTTTCTTACAATAATATGTCATTTTTGGGCAAATGATATATTCCTAAATTACTATTCAAAACAGGCCTAGTTTTGTTAGCAGTCTTGTAGTAGGAACATAAAAACTGGTGTTTTCAAAATAAGAAATTTGAAATTGATAAATATTTTTATGCAATTCTATTTAGAACTAAATTACGAAACTTTTTTACATTTATGAAAAAAATTACAATAATTTTTACTTTTTTTTTATGTAGGCCTAAAGTTAAACATTTTCCTTTCGTTACTGAACGTGATTGTTTCTTGAGCTAATAACTTTCTTAATTTTACTTCAATATTTTTGTTTACTGGCATAAATGCATTCTTTAAACCTTTATCTACAAAAAAGCTATGGAACACTTTTGAATTGGTTTATAATAAACGTATAAAAACATGGTTAAAATACAAAAACTTGGACGATTTTTAACAAATTCGAAGTTTACGGCCATTTTGTGAGCTTACCGTTAGAGATACGGAAAAAAATCAAGAATACAATTTTGTTGAAAATCTAATTTTTACCCGCAAAGTGTTATTAGTTTTTAAATTCGACAAACTGGCTTTGGAAAAAAAACTTACACTGAGAGAAACGATCCGGCCGCCATTTTTATTTTATTTAAGGGGTTAAAAATGAAAAATGGAAAAAAACCGTATATATACATGGCTCGGCCTAGGAATAAGGAACATTCATGCAAAAAATCATCAAAATCGGTCAAGGCGTTTGGCCGTAATCGTGAGACAGACACACAGACACACAGACATACAGACACACAGACGAAATGCCGAACGGTCGAGTTAAAACGGAGACCTCGCTTACGCTCGGTCAATTAATTAGGTAAATAAATAATGTTAAAGTTCAAATCAAATTATTTAGTATATTTTATAACAGCAGTTATAATAAAGGTTAAAAGAACCAGAAAGGTTCAGGTCTACAAAACCTAACCTAAAAGTTAGAAATACAAATAATAATTGCTTCAAAGTTTGAAATCAGCTGTTAATGGAAATATTAGAGCAAACAGCAGTTTTTTCTGTTATTTTATTCAATCGGTTGCTATGGTAATGAAAGTAAATACATTCAAGAAATATTTTAATTCATCAGTCTAGGCCTGACCTAAGAATTTTTTCCGACTAAATTTACAAATATTGAAATAAAAGATCTTTTTATCAAAATGAATTAGCCTATAGCCTATGTTACTTTAGTGTAGCTTTTTTTAGTGATACTATTTTTTCAATCGGATCAGTAGTTCCAGAGATTACCCCTACATACAAAAAAACAAACACATTTTACCTCTTTATATTATTGACCGAGCGAAGCAAGGTCTCCGTTTTAACTCGATCGTTCGGCATTTCGTCTGTGTGTCTGTCTGTCTCACGATTACGGCCAAACGCCTTGACCGATTTTGATGATTTTTTGCATGAATGTTCCCTATTCCTAGGCCAAGCCATGTATGTATACGGTTTTTTCAATTTTTCATTTTCAACCCCTTAAATAAAATAAAAATGGCAGCCGGACTGTTTCTCTCAGTGTAAGCTTTTTTCCAAAGCCAGTTTGTGGCTTAACCATAAATCGAATTTAAAAACTAATAACACTTTGCGGGTAGAAATAAGATTTTCAACAAAATTGTACTCTTGATTTTTTCCGTATCTCTAACGGTAAGCTCACAAAATGGCCGTAAACTTCGAATTTGTTAAAAATCGTCCAAGTTTTTGTATTTTAACCATGTTTTTATACGTTTATTCTAAACCAATTCAAAAGAGTTCCGTAGCTTTGTTTGTAGATAAAGGTTCAAAGAATGCATATATATATATGCCAGTAAAAAAATTATTGAAGTAAAATTAACAAAGTTATTAGCTGAAGAAACAAGCATGTTCAGTAACGAAAGGAAAAAGTTCAACTTTAGTCCTAAATAAAAAGTAGTAAACATTTTTTGTAATTTTTTTATAAATGTAAAAAAGTTTCGTAATTTAGTTCTAAATAGAACTGTATAAAAATATTTATCAATTTCAAATTTCTTATTTTGAAAACACCAGTTTTTATGTTCCTACTCCAAGACTGCTAACAAAACTAGGCCTGTTTTGAATAGTAATTTAGGAATATATCATGCCCAAAATTGACATATTATTATAAGAAAGTGAAGAGAATAAATCAAAGAATTAAACTGTATACTTGTAAATTATTATTTTATAAAAGTATTTGACTTAGCTGACTTGAATTACAAAATGAGATGAAACAAATGAAACCACGCAGGGATTGACATACAAAAAATGACCGTTGGACAGCGTGAGAAGTGTTGGTACATGGGTTGAGATCACTATAACGACGCTTTAACATCGTTTGTTTTCATTATTTCTAATATTGGAATATGATATGGAACTGTACATACATTGTAAATTTTTAGTTATTCAAGTATGTAAATATTTAATTCTATTTTTTCCCTCAATAACTCGATATTTGTATTCTACCTTACGCATTTTTAACCTACATAAAACACAATGCTCCCTAAAAGAAAATCTTTAACAGTTAAAGCTCAAGAAAAGAAAAAAACGAGAACTAGAAACCCCGGAATCGCGGGAATTGCAAAATAATGTTTCACTGGCTAAACCTTGTGCTTACTTCCTTACTGGCTCACTATTTTTAACCTAAGCTCAAAACCACATTTTTTATTTCAACGAGCTAGGTCTACTGTTCACAGAACTACTAGTTGGTATGGATATAGATTTTACTGGGATCTTATATTGTGTAGTTTTCTGTGTACTTCTGACTCATTTGTATTGAATTGCACAGCCAAATTTTCCAAAGCAGCTGTCCTTTTTAAATTGTTTTTATAATCTGAACACGTAAAATTCCACAGTTCTGGTAGTCCCTCAACATGTAAAATTGTTTTTATTCTTTTGACCACAAACGAGTCATGTTTTCACCCTCGCTCTAGCGAAAATTTCTGCTTGCTCGAAACTTGATACACTCTGATATGACCTGTAAACACGACGGACACTTCGACAATGACACAAGTGTCGCAACATAGTGTCATAGACAAATACATTGGTGTACACATGAAGACACTCGATGTATACACTCAGTGTCGACACTAAAGTGTCGCCGTGCATACTAGCCGATTATAAAACTGTATGCCTATTTGTTAAAAACTTTTATTTATATAAGTTATTATATATTTGAAGAAAGATAAAAATATTATCTTTTAATTGCTTTTATTTCATATTGATTGATCACTTGATTTAGAAGTTATTAATATTATAGTGAAAAAATTAATAATCGAATATGTTTATATGTTATACGAAGACGTACGAATGTTTCCGAAGTTAAACGAATAGGTATTTCTTCTTTAAATTTGTAAAAAAGAATATATTGATGATAAAAGGTTTTATTTATATTCAGTTTATAACTTCAAAGCAAATATTATATCGTATTATAGCATGCATTAGTTCTAGGCTATAACTCATATTTAAAAAAATCAACTTCATAAGAAATTATAATGATTGGAGTTGTAAAATAACACCAAAGTATACCTAATCAACGCTGGGTTTGTGTAAGTATTACAGATGATGTGTGAAATCAGCTGTTGTATTATATGTTACTCACGTACGTACGTACACTAGCTTTTATGGGAATTGATAAGAACCATAGCTCCTGACAATACTCTTGGTCCAAAGACCGTCAGACGGGTTTCCATTACATGGCCTTATATGACAAAGAAAAATAAAAGAGAAAAAAGAAAACATATCGACGGATTGAAATGTTTACAATCAACTAAAAGTTACTCTTTATAATCAGTAGGAAGAAAGAAAGAAGAAAACAATAATAATAATACTAAAAATGAATAACTTAAAAATTAAACTCTTTTGTTACTAAACCTATATGCCCAGGCTTTGCTGCAAAATTTAATTATTTTAGTTCAATGTGTTCCATTCAAGTGATTTAATAATTCTTGTTCAGTCAACACATCCCTTCTGAATTTGACGGACTGGTACAAAAATATAAAACAGCTATTTTATAGCTATTCTCGGAAACTTAACTCCGGAAACTTTATACCTATTCGTTTAGCTTTGAAAACATTCTCACATCTTCTTATAACATAATAAACATATTCGATTATTAATTTCTTCACTATAATATTAATAACTTCAAAATCATTTGATCTATCAATATGAAATGAAAAGCAAATTAAAAGATAATATTTGTAACTTTCTTTAAATATATAATAACGTAAGATATAAATAAAACATTTTAACTAATAGGCCTACAGTTTTATATTCTTTATAATTGTGCACATTTATTGAGTTAAAAATCCCAGTCAGCGTAGTTAGGTAGACCTAGATAAAGTCTGTCGTTTTTAAATAGTATTTGTTTAAAATAAACGATGTGTATCTAATTAATCCGTATGCGAGTTTTCACGGTACTTACTAGTAAAAATAAAAACCATTTTGTAGATTATGTTTAATAAAAACATATTATTATTACTAGTTCGTTAAATTCTACATACAATACAAATTTCATTATGTACAATATTACGGACTAGTACAAGAATGAATGATTTTACAGACATTATACGCATATGAAAAACGGCTGTTTTTAACTGATGAAAAATGTATTCACTACATAAGTACTATTAATAACAAATAAATGATTTTGTTGTACGTCTTAAGCGTGCATCAAAATAACGAATTCAATAATACGAACACTTACTATACAAACATGTTGCAAATTCAGGAGTATACAATAATAAAATCTATTATAAGTAAGTTTTGTAATCAAAGATTACCTATCTATACATAGGTACTTCTTACATATTTTAAATTGAAATGAAAGCCAAACTTTCTAAATTGATAAACTTTCTGCTTGAATTAATTTATTGTAAATCAAAGTAATTAAAGTGTGATGACTGTTTCTTACCTGTATAGAACTAATATCTTGGCAAAAACATACAAGAAAACACAAACATATATAAAATGAAGCTAAAAGTATACTATAAGGAACGTTAGCACGGGTCATACTTAGCACGGTACGCTAACGGAGGCGGGATGTATACTACTGTACCGAGCAACAAAGCGAAGCGAGAAGCATCGTACCGTGGATACCACTACTAGGTGATATCACTTCTCCTTCTTCCTTTTTACTCTTTCAGTGGAAATCGTTTGTTACTTCTAAATTTGTACCGGTTGCAGTTACCCGTGCATGTCCTTTCATAAAGTCTTTCTGTTATTAAAATGCCCGTCTTAAAATGTTCCCTGCCGTTATTCGAAATACAACTGAAGGGCAAATACAGGTAAACGCGTTTAAAGTAGTCAGTGGCGCACCGAGGATTTGGCTTGGGGGGGGGGGGAGGATCAGGGCAGAGTATAAATATATATATATATATATATTGCGACGACAGACGTTTTCTAACTTTGCGAGCGCAAATTTTGCGAAGATAGAGCGCGCAAACTTTGCACAATTTGTCTGTCTGTAGGATTTCCCTACTTTGTCACAAAATAAAGAGATTATTCCACCTACTGGAAGTATAAGGCAAATTAATTTTGATAGCCTAGGTGATATAACTCTGGTTAGGATAACTATGCCTATAGTCACCTTAATGAAAAATATTTTATTAAATTTCTTCCAGTTATTGAAGTTACTATTAACTTTAAATATGCTCAGCTCAGTAATTAATTTTAATTTTATTCGACGATCTCTCAGGAGTGAGAACAGTGGAACTGACCTTATAATAATCAAATTATTTGTGCTTTGTGAACCTTCGATATTGATCATACACTGAAAACAACTTATCATATAGGATACTTAGATAATAGGAATTTCTTGAACAAGGTAAATTATTTATATTATTTTAAATCAAAAGAGAATTTATTCAACAAAAAAAACTCAAAATTCTTTGTGGTTCTTTCCACTACAAAAATAAAATTTTTAAACTAAATTTACTATTTACATCACTTTATTACCTCTTTTAGGTAGAACCATTTATTATTTATTCATACTTAATTATTCCTTCTGTTAATATTTATTATTTTATTATGAAAATGATTTTAAATATTTAATTTACAAGATTGATAATTTTATATTTTGAAAAACCTAATTTAACTATCTCAACCCAGTATCAATAATTATTTGAATTTAACTCAGGCAATATTTTAATATGGGACATCGTAACTTTTTTGACAGACCTTTTATTACTGCGACCCTTGACTCTGAACTGCTTTCCCAGGAATGTTGATGGAAATACAGCCTCCCTGAAGTCCGGTTATCGTTGGTGTAGTTGAACGTCTCCCGTGGTTTCCGATTCTGCCTGGTTGAATTTCTCCTGGTTTGAATTTCCCTGAAGTCTTCTAGCGCCTTCCCTGATTTGGTTTTCGCTTTTTTTATTCCAGTAATTCCTCAAAGTCCATTCGGTGTTCCAGTTATCGCCACTACATCCGTCCTGTGATTGTCGTAGACTACGTCATTTACAATGGTTTAGACGCACCTGCTATATTAAGGCTAAACAGTACGAAAAAATAGTCCAATAGATAGCAGCACTGTCGTGGCCAAATTAATTTTACTGATTACTCATTTATTTTTTATCCGATTTGAAAAAATAAAACTGTTTTGTAATCAGTATAAAGTTGTTAAAGGCGCTATGCTTTCTAATTTTCGAAAACATTTCTTAATAAATTTTTACAATTAATAACTTTTAAAATAAGTCAAAATTTGACTAAAACAGGTAGTCATTTTTAGGGCAAAATTTTTTGAATAATTTTAAAGTTTATTTCAAACAAATCGGTTGAACGGTTTTGTCAGAAACGCGTTTTTGGTTCCAACTTTGTGTCACTCGTTGAACAGTTAACTGACACGCGCACGCACCGACGCGACGCGACGTAGCGCCTTCTCTCTCTTTCTCTCTCTCCCCCTCTCTCTTTTTTTCTCTCCTCACAGGCACATACAACCCATCCTCGCGGCTCCCAGCTCCCAGCTCTCAAACAACACACATCCCAAGACGTTTATGATCCGTTTACGTTTTTGTGCGAAATGATGAAAACGAACAAATAAAGAAATGTAATTCAAATGCTCACCAATAGTTAAAGAGTGTATCTCCTCTGTTGATGTAAACATATTTATGTATCCAATTTCATCTAACTTATGTTTAATTTAATTATAAGGTGTGTTAAACGTTTTTAATCTGTGTATTTAATTTAATGTGTCTACAACTGTTTAAAATTAATTAATTAAAATGAATTAATCCTGGGATCGAGACAAATAAATTTCACAATACAAAACTTGGTCTACTGTACTTTGTCGTCTGACTGTCTGTATGTGTTTTTTACAAAATAATTCATATCTACCGAACGGATTGACCGATTGAGTTCAAACTTGACATGAAGTTGACCTAGCAATGATCTATTTAAAATAAATAATGCGTTTTAAAATGGCGACTGTTTCAAAATTTCAAACCCAAACTACCCAAAAACGGTAAATTTTAACAAAAAAATGTCAAGACATCTTTTTTATAGCCCTTTTGATTTATCATCGGATAGTGTTACTGTAAAAACAATCGGATGACGGATAATAGTTATGTTAAAGAGCCGATACAGAATAAAAAGGACTACAAAAAAGATGACTTGAAACTTTTTATAAAAATGTATGGTTTTTGGGTAATTCAGGTTTGCAATTTTTTAACAGTCACCATTTTAAAACGCATTAATGGATATAATCGCTTATTTTACTTAAAATATATCATTGTTAGGTAAACTAAGTCAATCAAGTCATTGTCAAGTTTTAAGTCAATCGGTCAAACCGTTCTCTACATACAAATTATTTAGTGAAAAAACAAAATGGCCGCTATGGAGAAAACCAGGGCTCTATAACAAGGGCTAAACCGTTTCTTTGATCTCGGCACTGTGCCGCCAGTTTCACTCTGACGTCACCATGCTGATACACGGTAATATTTGAGTAGTGCGTGCGCAGTCGTTAACTCGCTGTTTTAACTCGATGGAAAGGCTTCAGTAAAATAAAATTTGGATATTCTTAATCTACATAAAGTATGGATTCTAACAGTATAAAAAACTTTTATTTTAACAG
>JAGFPH010000964.1:232643-254442 GCA_018207615.1 Philaenus spumarius
TCTATGCTTTGTAAAATTTGTATTCTTATTTTAGTATATGCCTAAATGTTAATTTTTATTACTAGTATCATGTTTTGATTGTTAAGTAGTGATACAGCGAAACACACACAGCTGCAGTGGCACCGGATTAATTGGTTATTATTGGAGAACTGACTAATTTATTTTGTATATTTATATGTTTTTGTTTTTTTTATTACAAAAAAAATACCTATAACTGGTTGCGGTAATTGGTATAATTTGCAAAGATGTAAGGCAAATTGTAATGCAAGATCTGGAAATAAAATTATTATTTAGCGGAAAAAAGAGCACAGCCCACCAGGTTGATGGTTGACGAGGGTGAGACAAGGGTTAACCCTTGAGGAAACAAAATTTGGCAGGCGAAAAAAGCGGCTACGTACAAACTGCCCCACTTTTTTTGGGTCATTTCTAATATACAAACTGCCCTACAAGGTCCAGGTATAAAAACAAGGGACAGGCCGGGGTGTCGGCGACATGATAACCACCCACGTTTTTCGCCTTTAAACAAAAAAAAAGAAAGGAAAAAAAGAAAGGAAAAAAAAAAAGAAAAACTGCCCTACTTTTCTACCTGACACAGGTACGGGATATTTCCCTCCGAATTCCCTCATATAATAACTAGTAGACCCACTTCGTTTGCATACATTGTTTAGACATACAAAATAACACAGATAATTTATGAACCAAGTTGAAACAGCCATTATATTCGTGTATTTATTTGTCTGTTATTCTTATCTAATAGGAACCGTTGCGTGCTTATTTAATAAGTTAGGTTAGGTTAGGTTAGGTAAGGTTAGGTAAGGTTAGGTTAGGTTAAATATTAGGTAAGAATAACAGATAAATAAATACACGAATACACGCAACGGTTACTATTAGATAAGTGCTCGTAAAAACGCAACGGTTACTATTAGATAAGTGTGTGTAAGCACGCAACGGGTACTATTATTTAAGGGCGCGGAAGCACGCAACGTTTACTGTTAGATAAGTGCGTGTAAGCACGCAACGGTTACTATTAGATAAGAATAACAGATAAATAAATACACGAATTTACTGGCTGTTTCAACTTGGTTCATAAATTATCTGTATTATTTTGTATGTTTAAACAATGTATGCAAACGAAGTGGGTCTACTAGTTATTATCTAACATAAACTATTTATTTATTGGTATGAGGGAATTCGGAGGGAAATATCCCGTACCTGTGTCAGGTAGAAAAGTAGGGCAGTTTGTATGTCGCCGACACCCCGGCCTGTACCTTGTTTTTATACCTGGACCTTGTAGGGCAGTTTGTATATTAGAAATGACCCAAAAAAAGTGGGGCAGTTTGTATGTGGCCGAAAAAAGCTCACAACGCCGAGAACCCCGCCTCGGTAATGAATACATATACCAAAAGAAGGGCACTGGCAATGAGAAAATTCAGGCCATTTTTAATGTTTACGTAAAACTTACAAGTAGTGAAACTGACTTATAACCAATATTTACAGTAGATTTGAATTTAAATAATATAACATGATAGCATAATAATACATATGGAGTTAAATAAAAAATACAAATTTATAAAACTACTTACCATCTGCATTGCCGTTAGTCTTTGTGGAATAGGCCTACTTATGTGATTTTACTTATGGGTAGGTAAAAGAGAAAAAAAACTATACTATACCAGGAGTCCCGAAAATCCCCCCAACCCCCTATTACTTTTTTATTTATGGAAATAGACAGATTTGCTTTGGGGATGTTAACATGAACAAAAATTTATTTTTTTGGCTTATCATAAATTTTAACGCTTCCCCCAAAAATGGGGTACTTTAGTGGTAAGTCGAAAATTTTAAATGAGAACCCCTCATTTAAACTTTATAACTTTTCCCCATTTAAATAACATTAAAATGTTAAATAAGGTACATCTGTTATTTTTTACAAGGATTTCATCCAATATGTCACTCACTCTATGTTATAAAACATAGTAATTAGTATAAAAAAAGTAAAGCTAAGCCCTCAGGAATTCTCAGGTACTTTAAAAAATTTTATTAAGTGAGATTTTAGACTTTTCAACCATATTAATTTTCTCAAAGAGGCATTCTACGAATTTCTTTAAACAATTATATATAGAATATGTTTACCAAGTTAGGTTAATATTGAACAATTATTTTGTTCAGTACAAGTGTTTAAAGAAGGTAGGTATATAATTCCGCAAGATTTTCGCCTTTTGATGCATATTCAAGGCTAATTTTCTCGGAAAGGCATTCCACGAATTTCTTTAAAAAATTATACAATACGCACAATCACCTAAATTATATGTTTACCAAGTTTGGTTAATATTGAGCAATTATTTTGTTCAGTACAAGTGTTTAAAAAAAGTATGTAATTCCACGACATTTTCGCCTTTTGACACATATTCAAGGCTATTTTTCTCGGAGAGGCATTCCACGATTTTCTTTAAAACATTATACAATACATACAATCACCTAATTTATATGTTTACCAAGTTTGGTTGATATTGAGCAATTATTTTGTTCAGTACAAGTGTTTAAAGAAGATGTCTAGTTTTATCGGGAGTTTTTCGCCTTTTGACGCATGTTCAAGGCTATATTTCTCGGAGAGGCATTTCTCGATTTTCTTTAAAAAATTATATAATATACGCAATCATCTATATTATATTCCTGGACATTTTATCTGGATTGCTCAGTGATATTGCTCACAAAATATTTACAAACAATAGTGTTTGCATTGCTTTTACGTTTAAACTGATAGTTAAATTAATAAGAACAGCTGATTTCAAATACAATAATTAACTATCACTGATAGAAGCAACTTGCTACCAGGAACAAAACTGATGGGGGGTTTGTGCGAAAAAAATGTTCTTGTTGTTACAAGTTACAATTTTTCAAATAATAAAGCATTAATACAATTATTTGTGCGATTTGGTTTTTTGAACGTCTTCAATATGTTATTTATATTTAATTTGATGTAATTTAAAAAGTAGTAACCATATATCACAGTTCTTAACCCAGGAAGCGATCATGTTAATTCGCCCGGATTTTTTGCCGTTTTGCAAGAATTTTTTTCAAAATTTCGCCAAATTTAGTAATCATATCCCAATACAATAGTGTTAATATATCTTTTTTATAGAAAAAAAGGTCCAAAGAATTCATATATGCAACTGAAAGATTTATTGATGTAAAATTTAAAAAGTTATTAGCTCAGGAAGCAAAAAATGTTTAGTACCTAACGATAAAAAATGTTTGCCTACATAAAAAGTAGTAAACATTTTTTGAAATATTTTTCAAAATATACAAAAGTTTTATAATCTAGCTCTAAATAGAAGTGTATAAAAATATATATTAATTTCAAAAAGAAATTTCAGAAAACACCAGTTTTTATGTTCCTACTACAAGACCTCTAATAACATCAAGCCTATTTTGAAAAGTCTACCAGGAATATATGTTTTACCCAAAAATGAAATTTTGTTATAAACAATTGTAGAGAATAAATCATAGAATTGAACTGTAAACTTGAAATTTGTATGTAAAATTACATTTTGGAATCAGATATTTACAAAATGAAAGTAGGCCTAATTGTCTAAACGTCTGACGAATTCGACAAAAATCCTATAAATAAAGTTATATAACACTAAAGAAACATTTCTGTATTTTTTTTAAATATAGAAAGTTTTTTAATTATTTAGTTATAAATAGAAGTGTATAAAAATATATATCAATTTTAAAATGTTTGTTTAGAATATATCAGTTTGTATATTCCTACTTCAAGACTGCTAACAAAATCAGGCACATTTTGAATAGGAATTTAGGAATAGGCCTATATTTATGCTTTACCCAAAAATTAAATTATATTATAACAAATTGTAGAGAGTAATTTATAGAATTGAACTGTTTACTACTTCAAAATTATTATTTTATAAACTTATTTCACTTTGTTCCACTAAATTAGCTCAACTAAAGAAAACTCTCACAAACGTATCGTATACAGTTCCACAAGCTGTGGACAGTGGGAAAAGGTAAAGGAAAAAATCCAACTTTAGGCATAAATAAAAAGTAGTGAGCATTTTTTGTATTTTTTTCTTCAAAATGTACAAAAGTTATGCAATTCAGTTCTAAATTGACGTGTATACAAAAATAGATATCAATTTCTAATTTTATTTTAGAAAACACCAGTTTTTTTAATGGGGCCCGGTCCCATTTGATTCTTATAACTGGAGTTCTAATGTAGTGTGAAATCACTTACCACATAATTGTTAATGATAATCTACAGAAATATGAAGTACAAAAATATAACTTGATTGTCTATCTGCACTTTTTAACCTCGCGTAATAAAAATTGTAAAGTCAACAGTAATTCTGAAATAGCCATTCCTCCTACATTTTCTAGTGATAAAAACATACAGGATCTTATAATACCATATTTTCATGAACAAAAAATCTATTTACAAGAAACTAGATCAATGCAAGTAACTAGTTACCGACTATCAACGTGGCGTGTGGTTATATATGTTGTTCAATGAAGTATGCCTTATGCATTATTATTTGTCTTTTTGTTCAGGAAAAAACAAAAATAAAATAATATTGTGAGAAATCACTTACCATGTAGGTTTAGATATTAATCAAAAAACAACATGAAAACGGAACGTTCCGGCATCAGTAAACCCTTGCGTTACAGTTCTTATTATGTGAGGGTAAAAATTACAGGACTTTATATTGTTTTTTGATTAACATCTAAACCTACATGGTAAGTGATTTCTCACAATATTGTTTTATTTTTGTTTTAAATAAACAATAACTAACGCCCAACGCCGACTTACTAACTCCTAGACCCACTGCGCATCCAAACTCCGCTGTGGAGTTATATGAACTCACATGAAACCTTTCCACTTATACGTATTTCACGAAATAACATAATCCGAACACTATTAGATTTATTTACATTGAAGGATGATTAAGGACCGTTTGTAAATTTAATACTCAAAACTCATAGTAAAAGTGAATACCAAAGTATAACAAAAATACATAAACAAGAATAATTTGAAGTTTAACTTAATGTTTCATTTCTTAAAATGTTACTACTTCTGTAATTTCAGATTAACAAAATTTGTTAATTTAATGAAGAAAAAACTTTTTACTTTTTAGATTCCGTTAAAATTATAACAAAAAATACAATATTTCACTTATCTGCTTTCACTATAAAGTGTTGCGTGTTGATCAGTTAAAATACGAAGCTGTAATTAATAGCAATTACAAGTACAGGAAAGTAGGATATATGCTTAAATGGACTTAGTAGCATACATGGTTGGGAGCGGAAGGAGTGGGCGCAGAAATATATCCTTGCACCGGGTGAAAGGAGGGCTACTTCCGGCCCAATATCCAGCTGTCTTTCAATATTAACAGCTGTAATTGAAAATTATTAATTTTGATACAGTGTGATGAAAAAATATGTTTAGTTTGTCCTAGAAGTTTATTTAAAAACTATCAAGACTTCTGTTACACAAAATAACCCTCAAGCGTTTTGCCATTACCAATTTATTTTTTTAAATTTGAAATTTCGTATGAACACGAATAAGAACTTTATTTATATTAACAATTAGGGACCGGAATTCTGTATACAATTATACGGAACAAAACGAACCACCATTTATCAAGATGTGTTTATTATTTGGGAAACTACAACAGTGATGTTGTAACTATGATTTTTAATATTCCAAATACAACGTCTTTAAATTCATGTAATAATTATTTAAACGAAACAATTACAAATAAAATAAAGGTTTTTTTATAGTTTGTTAGTTTATTAATATGATGTGGTTTCTTTGAAGGATATTTTTGACATGATGGTGGAATTTCGGTGAAGTCAAGGGTTCTAAACGGACAATAAGGTAACGTTTAATTATTTAAAACTGACTTTAATGCTCCAAACCTAATGGTGAAATTAATTTGTTAGGTGTAAGGTGGAAACGGTCGTTACGACGAAATTAAATGCTCAGTTTTTTTTTGTTACTTTTATGGCTATGGATGAAACTTTTTACCGCTGCATTTTTCTCGTCCAAACAAGACATTTTAAAATAGTTGACAATCATTAAGGGCCGTTTTTAAATTATGGTTGCTCGTACCAGGCACTATTCCAAAAAAGGGGGCCAAATATTCATCTCCATTTATAATTTCAGTTTCGATGTATCATAACATATTAAGAGTTTTAAAATGTAATGGTCACAAACTTGATAAGGTGTTCTAGGACAGATCGCACACTCTTTATATACAGACTGTCTCAGAGCGGGCCTCCAGTGGTATCTTGTAAACCATAAGTCTGAAATAAAAAAAATATGTAGCTGAAATATTTGTAAATGGCCGCCACTTTCAAATATAACGGTAAACTTTCGAATTTCTTATGGCACACCATTCTTGATAACAAATGTTCAATATCAATTGTTGATTCTCATTGTTGCAAATTGTTGTTTAACGAAATCTCTCTACAAGTTAGGCTACAAGTTCTTATTTTAAAGTACAGTTTTAATGTTTTTATATTGGAAAATTTCTGCCAACTCAATTTTGTATGGAACACCATATATTTTATGATGATTTTGGATTTTACTCAATTCTAGATTCTGAATCAGCTGATATTAAACATCTGTTACCAACTTAATTTTTTATGTGTGACAAATTTGTAGTTTTGTCACTTAGTTCCTCTGTATTATGGGTTTAAAAAATAACAAAAAATGTATTTGTTGATTTTTAAAAGTTATTTGGGAAGAGCGTTTCCATTAAAAAATACGTTTTAAAACTTTATACCCCTGTAACTTTTAAATGGTTATAGTCTTATCAAAAGAACAAAAACGTCTTAAAATAACTTGTAAAATAAAAAATAATCGTAAAATACAGCTGTTCCATAAGAAATTTAAAAAATATTTGGCGGCCATTTACAAATATTTTAACTGCATATTTTTTTAATAGCTCAAAAACAAAGACTGGTTCACCATTTAAAGTTTGCAGTCAGATTTATAGTTTAAAATACACCCTGTTTAGTGTTATTTAGTACTCCAAAACTATTCTAATATGGGGCTTAATGTTCGTGGGTTAATGAGTGAAATCTCTTTTCTTAATTACGACAAATACTTTTTTGCACAATGCACTACAAATTATAATAATCTCTAGGGAATAGTTTTGGTCACTCTAAGACACTGCCTATTTTGTTTGTTGGATATAAAACTAAACACTCAGGATCTGACAGCACTACAGAACTATACAAATTTTGAAAATTTGAGTTATAAATGCATCTTACAAAAACACAAAACAAAATCTTTTAGTATATATAATAATAGTGAGTGCCAGAAATATAGTTGTCCGAAATGTTTGTATTTTATCATATTAATTAATTAGTTGTTCTATGATTGCTAGCCCTCAACTAAATGTATATGTATGTTTATTAATATAAGGCAAACAGATTTATTGCTTTGCTTCTACGTGTAGAGTAGGCTTCACTTTTGCGTTTTATGTTTTTCATTTTCAAATTTAATACTTCAATCATTCCCGAAAAATAAAAGGTTCTTTATAGCACCCACAAAACATTAGAAACAAGACCAAGCTCAATATTAAATGATATATATATATAATTGCTTTATATACGAAATAGATGTTCAATATGTTATAATATTCGCTGTATTTTATTGTATGTACCATACCACTTCATCTGTTTCATAGCACGTTCTCTTGCCTTATTGTTTTAAATAAGCACACATTACAATGTCACATGTACGGACACACATTCGACTATTCGCAACTAATACATTATGTCTTTTTTAACTTTCATTTTAAAGGCAACATTACGACAACTTTCTTGGCTCGGTAGAACAGTGCCTCTAGTGAATGGTGTCCCACGCCTCTAAATACGGTTGCTTTGGATAGAGTATGACTTGTTGTTTTCACCAAACACAACGGCATCGTGAACGGTAGGAAAACATACAACTTTGTGCTCGTTCAAACCGCACTTCCTTAATGCATCGTAAACTGCACCTGGAAAATAAATGAAAACTCTCAATCGACAATCTCCAGTTGTATACAGTACTATTGGTTAACTTAAGCAAATGCCGCCTAGGTGTAAAGAAAATAAGAATATCAGCAGGAAAATATGTTTTTTAGTTCTAAATGGGTTGACAAGTGTTAAATATGTCAATTTAAACAATATATTCGACTATGACCAATAATTTAAAAACTATATATATATATTACCTTAGTATTCTGTCAGACAATCCTTGTTTTTCGTCATTTGTTAAATGATGGCCTTTTAGACTTTTCTCATCCAGTAATTTTCAAATGTTTTTTTGTGGTTCGCATACTGGGAATTTGTTAACATTAAAGCATATATTTTAAGTCTACAGTACTTTTTTTCTTTTTCTTTTTCTTTTTGTTGGCACTACCGGTTTCGGAGTCAAAACTCCATTTTCAAGTCACAAACACACACCTAGTTGTTCACTGAGTCACATTTAACAACACTACAAAACATAAAACATTTAAATAATTTATCACAACACAAATAATTTAAAACAAGGTTGGCCAACGAATATGTTTCGACTGAAATGTATTAAAATGGAAATATAAGTGTTATCTAACCTTCCCCCACCTGTTTATCTCCGGAAGTCTTTATAAAAGTTCTGTAGAATAATTTGGAAATTCTACACCTATGTAAAAAATCTCTGTTCATGAACACCCTTGACGAATTACAAATTTGTAAGGCGTTCAGAAATAAATACGATAACGTATTTAATGATAAACTCAAATACAACTCCAATATAATATTCAATACAAAAGAGGAAATTAAAAAGGGCAAGCATTGAAGTTTGATAAAGACTTCCTAAGATAAACAGGTGGGTTTAGTTTAGATAACATTTCTATTTCCATTTTAATACATTTCAGTCGAGACATATTAGTTGGCCAACGATGACACGTGACAACCTTGTTTTAAATTATTTGTGTTGTGTTAAATTATTTAAATGTTTTATGTAGTGTTGTTAAATGTGACTCAGTGAACAACTATGTGTGTTCGTGACTTGAAAATGGAGTTTTGACTCCGAAACCGGTAGTCCCAATAAAAAGAAAAAATACTGTAGACGGGCATTAAGGTATGTAAACCATTATATAGATTAAAACACACTACATATAAACACATATATACATAAAAGACACTCAAAACACTGACACATATAAAGTTAATAGTTAAATTTTCAACTGTATGAAGATAATCGGCACGTACTGCCAAGTTGAGTTTTAAACTCGTACTGTTGGATGTTATTTACTTAGGTTGCCGTAACTGATAAGTGCTGATGGTCGGTAGATTCTTCCTGGTAACAAAACACCAATTACCAAACATTAATTTGCTCTATATGTCAAATAGAGTGTGTGATTGGAATTGGGATCTGCTGTTTAACAAAATATTAGGGTTTTTTTTTTGTTGTTTGTATATTTTAAATTTTTTCTATGGCGTTCATTATCGGTCTCTTTTTCCATTGATGCACTATTTAAAAATTTGATTTTATATCGATGGTTGGAGTCGATTAAATGTTCAGCGAACTTTAATTGTTATGTTTTGTTTGATTGGATGAGGGGAGATGTTCTTTGAAGCGTGTACGGAAGGAACATCCAGTTTGAATATACATATTTTTTTACAATCATCGATAATATCAAATTTAGAAATAGTGCACCAATGCAAAAAGGGACGGATAATGAACGCCATAGAGGAATTTGAAATATACAAACAACAAAAAACAGACCTGAATATTTTTTTAAACAAGACATCTCAATTCCAGTCAAACACTATTTGAAATATTGCAACAGCTAGGAGCACGTTCCGATTATGTTCATACTGTTAACATTATATGTGTTATTGTACAGTTGAGTGTCTTTTATACTAAAATTAATTATACTATTGAATTATACTATAATTCAGTTGTATGTACTTTATGTATGTGTTCATAAATATGAAGTATGCTAATGTTAACAACGTCCCCAGTGCGCGAACCGCAAAAAACATTTTATAATGATTGAATGAGAAAAGTCAAAACGGCCGTCATGTAACAAATGACAGAAAGACAAGGAATGTCTGACCGAATAAAACTAACATAATATATGTTTAAAAACAATTCAGTTATGATACCACAAGTAAATATGAATTCATTTTTAGATGAAATGAAAGAATTGTACAAATTCTCCTGTCGATATGATTTCTTTTTTTATTTTTCATATGGTTAACAAGTAATGACTTGTAATGGCAACCCTTCTGACGGTCTTTGGGCCAAAGCAAAGAGTTATGATTGTTTTATATATTAAACACATTTTATATATTATTTTCATTAAAGACACATCGATGGTGTCTAGCAAAAACGCCTAAGCTGCAAATTACAGCTAATTATTGTTTATTGCCCAAATCAATTGTATATATTTAAAAAAAAAGTAGGATGAAAATATTATTTACATGAAGTTATATAAAAGTTTTAAAAGTTTGTCGGTTAGACCCTTTTTGAAAATTTACATAACCTTAAAAGGCACTTTTTCAATCGTTTGGTACGAACATTGTTAAACAATAGAGAAAATAATGTTTCTGAAATATTTAGTTTAATGATTTTACTGTAGATAGCACTAGTTAATATAGTAGTTATGATATCAAATAATTAACATTGTGCATACTAGATAGCACTGTTACAGATTTTTGAAATTGATGGTTCATTCTCACATTAGAACCAAATGCTATTAGTATGTATCATTTGTGCCCTTTTTGCACAGTGACTTTACTTCAGAATGCCAGTTAAGCAGTTATTTTGGAAAGTTTAAACTAAAATATAAAATTATTGATAGCACATAGCAGTTAGGTCCTTTTTCCAAGTAAACAAACTAAATTTATGTAATAAGAAAATAATAACTTTAAAAAATTTTAGTTTTTTCGGTTATGCCCTTTTTGCTAGACAGCATCGATATTACTATTACTACCCAATTATTATTCATTCATCTTTCATTTATCCATGCTTTATAGTGTTACAACGGATCAAAGTGTAATTTTGTGCTGCATTGCACATTCTTTTTGTTGTAGTTAATGGAAGCCTTCATCAAGATAAGCCAAACTGTTAAAGTATGTACAAAAAGTATTTAAAATGGATAGATAACTGATAGATTAAGTACCTGTTTGGACTACAAGCAGAGTGCTAATAAATTCATGTGAGAAGTTATCTGCAATAGACATAATAGTCATGGCACCAGAAGGATCTGCGTAGTGAACTGCTGACAAGTCGAGAATTAAATATTCAACCTGAAATAAATAACATAGATTGAACAACAATAATGTTAAAACTAAAGTAACTACTGATAAAACTAGCCAGTAAACCCTCAATTATAAGATAGCGATCGATACGCTGACAAGTCGAGAATTAAATATTCAACCTGAAATAGATAACGTAGATGGTTTTCCGTCACGGGAACAGGCGGAAATTTACATTTGCTACATATCCAAATGTTAAGACATTTTGTTCTAGATGTTTGGCTTATAATAGGCATACAGTAATTTTTTGTTTGCTTTTACCTAATCTAAAAAAACTGATAGTTCTGAAGAATACCTGATTCTACATTAGGCAAATTGGTTCCAAATAAAAGTCTTTTTGTTCATTGTAGGCCTAACCTAGTTTTTGATCCAAATCAGCTGTTTTACTTATAATATGTACAACCTATATTTAGATTGAATTATTATAATACAGTAAGCATTTTTCGTTATTTTTGTTTGTGTTTGCTTTTAGTTTGTTAATATAATCTAAAAAGCTATTGGTTTTGAATAATTATAAAGTTGTTATAAATTTACTAAGTAAAGTTGCTATGGTAATGAATATAAACAAACATGTGTTGCTAAGCTTGTCCGAACAGCTGTTTTCATGATTTATGGAATTGAGTTCATACAAAAAATGATGTTCAGTTTTTCTCGAATTTGAAACTTTTTTGGGAAACTGTTCATATTTTTCTTTCCATAAAAACCTAGCTCGAACATTTTAAAACAATAAATTACCAAATTGGTTCAACCGTTCTCAAGTGATGCGCTTACCAACGAACAGCATTTCATTTTTATTATATAAGACAAATACAACCTTTTGCAGGTTGTAAGGTAAGGTGACGTGACTAAATAAAAATTTGTCTTTCGTATTTTCTGCGTTTATTACAAAATGTGTATTTTACTTAACGTTTAAGGATAACGATAAATGCAACAAATACATAAAATATAAATTATTTAAATACAAAATAATAAGTAAAGTTAATACATATGTTACATTTTTTACTATTATAGTGTGCCGTTATTTAAGGCTCGGCTGTCTACATTCAAAACGGCGAAGTTGGGTACCAATTTCAATGTTAAATAACCAAAACCTACCTTCACTATTAAGCATATTTTTGTGTTGTTTTTGGCAAAAAACGAAAGGTGTATTTTTTTTTCTTAAAGTAAAATAGATTGTGGGTGTTTATTGCTAAGAATTTTTGCAATATCTCTTTTTGCAACTGAGTAAAAAATTAATAAAGTTTACTATTTTTGACTATTTGTATCATACGTTTATGAAAACAATAACACGGATTTTGAAAATATATTCGGCAATCAACATCCGCATATGATAGTATTTCAAAATGAAACCAAAATTTTAAATTTATTCCACGAATTAACGGGAAAAAATGACTTATTCTGTAGCATTGCTCTTATGGGAATCAGATTCAATATGGCGGCAGGGTAAGCGCCCCCTTAAGGCAAGCGCGCCATTCCATAATATAAAAACTTTTAGAACCTCACACTCACTCTATCTAACTTCAATTTTAAGCAACCACAGATTAGCTGTTAACGGCTTACTTAAGAATAACATCAGCACATGCGCAGTAGAGAGACACAAAACATCATTTATTCCACCAGGCAAGAGGCAAGTTGCAAGTTAGAGAAGACGCTTGTAAAAACATGGCTTTACCGCTTCACATAAGTTACAGTTTGTGTTCTTAAAACAAAATAGAAATAACAAAATAGACATGTAATCTTAAATATCTCAGTGAAAAACATGTCGGCCATGCTTTATCATTCATCGAGTCATCTTATTCAAGAAAAAAACACTTTTTTGAAATCCAGTTAATAAACTGGTCCAAGTGCGAGAACATCAACAGTTTTACTCATCAAGCTACTAAAATATAGTGTAGCAGTGTTAAATTTGGAAACTAAAACTATGTATTAATGTCAGAGCAAAAAGAAGAATTTAATTTCTTGTAAAAATTCAGCGAACTGTGGCTCATCTTCAACTAACTTATATAATTATAAGTTGACATGTGTAAAGATAAATAAAAGGCTATAATTTAAATAAGATTTATAATTAAGAAATTTTTTATGTGATATAGCACTTTTGGGACCTTGCATTAAGGGCTTATTTATAAATTAAAATATATTGTTTTTTTTTATTTATAAAAGTGACGTCACAAATAATTATAGGCCTAAACCTAAATATTTGTTTTTATTTTTGTAAGTTGTTGATTTGTTTACTATATGTATATATATATAAGACAAAGTTGGCCAACAAAAACTTTAGTTTGCCACATCAAACGAATATATATAGACTATATATAACATAACTTTCAGTAATTGTGGTACATATGTATAACTAATGTGTTTGATAGTGTGATAAATTGTACTTTGTATTTTGAGTACATTCTATGAATATGTAAAAATTGTAAACCAACTTAAAGGTTTTCTGTTTTTGAATTAAATTAACATAAATAAATAAGGGAAGGATTTGTTTCTTTTGACTGAATTTAAGGGAGGGTTTTATATTTAAAAAAAACTAATTGTAATCTTTTATATTAAAGGCATATAAATTTTTCAAACTAAGGGCAAATAATTTTTTAAATATATATATATTGTTAATACTGTAAACAAATTGTTTATTAAAGAACGCTGTATTCTTTGTTTTACCTGTAAATAGCTAACTCAGGTGATTCGTATATGTCTTGAATAAGGTCATAAATCTTTTATGTTATATTATACATTTGCAGTCCTTATTACGTACGATTAGTATGATTCCAAACATTTACTTTTCTTTAGACTGGCACAACAGTTTAGCAAATACGCGAATATTTGGTTAAAATTAATGTGTCCTTACAAAATGAAGTAATCGTATCTTTGACATACCTCGTCCAACTCAGAGTTCAGTCCTGTTTTACTTGTTGCTGTTGACAGGTGAACCGTGTCAAACTCTTGTTTTGAACGGTTTTTGACAATTTCATGCACTTTTTGCTTAAAATACCTTTGATTAGCAAAATGCAATGCACCGGAATAGTGAACTATGCAGACGCCTTCAATGTTTTCAACCTGGAAAAGGAATACACCAGTTCATATAAGAGACTAAAAAAAACACACATTTAGAAGTAGGTCGTCTAAAAATGTTATGGTTTAAATATTGGAATTTTATTAGGACTAGGATAAGTTTAGCCAACAATGAGAGAGCTGCACCTCCTCCCCCATCCCTTTTAAGCCAGGCCCCTGCCCAATAAAGATGCCGTCCCAGACAAATTACTTGCACTCATATTGGCTGAGGCTGTATTAGAGTATTTAGAGCGAATACAAAGTTAGTTCGAACGACCTTCTGGAATTGGGGTTCAAGGCCAATATAAACTTCTGGCATTGGGGTCATATATGGTTGTATAATATAATGGAGACGTCAAGAATATTGTTGAGCGTCACGAGAGTGCAGTTTATATTTATTTCGAATGTTTGAAATACATGAAAATTTATTAAGGCGCACCGAGCACTTTTTTAATGAGCTAAAATATACGAACTCGCGATATGCACTTAAAGGGAGACGCTTTGCATTTTCAATTTTGTCGATGATTTCTTTTTCTTCATTGGATTACACGCGTAGGCCTACTAATATAAACCAGAAGTCTAATGTAACAGCTGATCGTAAAAAAAAGAAGAAATCAATTTTAAACTCATAGTGTATGGGTTCAACCACGCCACGCTACCGATGAAATGTACATTGTGCTACCTCATTTTGAAAGTTGTGTTAAAATAGTTTACTTGGTGATACCTCTGAAATGGACATTGCACTTCCCAATTTTGTAAGTTGTTTTAAATTTGAGTACTTGGTGATCCATCTAAAATGGACATAGTGCTTTCTCATTTTTTTAAATGTCTAAATTTGCTATCTTGTTTGCTACAGTAATGACTGTAAATGTACTAAAGAAACGTGTGTTGGTTCAGTATAGGCCTAGCTTAAAATTTTATGTTTTTTTATTCTTATTTTATTGCAGACAATAATGTTTGTGTTATTTTTAATTTTTAGATTAAAATTTTTAATGGGACAAGATAAAAATAATAAACGAATTTCAAATTAAACCAATGATTTATATTCTTGAAAGTTTTCACTTCTGTCGGCAGTCCACGACTGCTTTCTTTTAAAAGATGTTTATGTAGCAGTGCTAGCAGTTTTAAAGCCATAAAAAAAAATGCATAAGTTTTTTCCATCAGTCGAAGGAGGGACGTGAGATGGTAAATTGCCAAGGAACTCCACAGCGCGCACATTTTTAATATAGGCTTGTACGTTTAAAAGGGCCTTCGAATTCGACCTCTATCGGGGTTTTGCCGATTCGGTAGAAACGATACCGAATGTATGCCTTGAACAATGGTTACAAAACATAATGACTCTGATAAATTGCTCTCCAAAGTTGCTTTCGCGGTACCACTAAAGACGAATTTGCAGCCTGAAGTGGTGGCATATTTGAAAATTATAGATCCGGACCAGGGACGTCGCTATCAATCTTGAAATACAAAAAGTTGGGAAATTTGGGATTTTTGAAAAAAGTTGGAATTTAGATTTTTGGATTAAATTGCAGGCAAAACCCCAACATTGTGATTAGGTTTCGAAAGTTGTAGTTGTTAATTACCAACATTCACAAATAACAAGCAAGTTATAATTTCCAATCCAAAAATGTAGGGCAAATCGAAATATTTCTGTACCAAATAAATACATTGTCTTCTTTTAAACGATTTTCTGGGATATTTAGTTCCAAACTCATGTTATTGTGGCAACACTGACTGTCATTGACATGCCGGATCCACTGCTCCAGACCGCCAGACCAGTGTTGACAGGTTGGGTTTTTTCCCAAAATGGGGAAATTTTTAAGTTTGCAACAAATATTGGGGAAAAGAAAATGGTGGGGAAAATATGGGGCAGGTTTTTCAATAATGTGATGAACATATTAAAATTCTTGTAAAAAATTCAAAATTCTTTAAGTACTCAATGTAACACCTACAGTGTTAAAAGCCATACTTAGAAAAGTTTTTTTTTTAAATCCGATGATAAGCCTACTTTGATTTATTCCACACAATGTAACCCAGCAGGGCTATAGAATACAAGGGCTGGTCCACTTCTTTGATGTTGACGCTCGCCGACTGTCCCAACCGTCCTCCCGCCCCCCTCCTTTGTGACGTCACTCTGGTACCATGACATGCAAGTAAGCACGGTTTGCCTTAGCTCTCACGTGTTATTTGATATAACGTTGAAAACGACAATTCTTTAAAAAATTATGCAATACACACAATCACCTATATTATATGTTTACCAAGTTTGGTGAATATTAAGTAATTATTTTGTTCAGTACAAGAGAATAAAGAAGGGCTATAATTCCGCGAGATTTTCGCCTTTTGACGCATATTTAAAGCTAATTTTCTCGGAGAGGCATTCCACAAATTTCTTGAAAGATTTATACAATGCACCCAATTACCTACATTATATTTTTACCGAGTTTGGTTAATATTGAGTAATTATTTTGCTCATTACAAGTGTTTAAAGAAGGTATATAATTCCGCGAGATTTTCGCCTTTTGAAGCATATTTAAAGCTAATTTTCTCGGAGAGGCATTCAACAAATTTCTTGAAAAATGTATACAATGCACACAATTACCTATATTATATGTTTACCGAGTTTGGTTAATATTGAGTAATTGTTTAATTGTTTTGCTCAGTACAAGTGTTTAAAGAAGGTATATAATTCCGCGAGATTTTCGTCTTTTGACGCATATTCAATGCTAATTTTCTCGAAGAGGTATTCCATGAATTTCTTTAAAAAATTATGCAATACACATAATCACCTAAATTATATGTTTAGCAAGGTATTTATTTATTTAATGTTGCAGACGAGATTACTTCATGAAATGTTACCAAGATTATCAAGTAATATTGTCTGCAGCGTTACTTGAATATTCCAAGAAGGACCTTTACTAACAAAATACATTAAAACAAACATTTTCAGGACGATGAGATATAAATAAATAAATATATAATATATAAATAATAATAAGATTTATACTTAGAGTACCGGTAATTATTGATATATCAAAATTTAAAAACAACAAATTTTAAGTATCAGCTTCAAATTAAAATAAACATAAAAAAATATTATTTATTTAATGTAAGAGTTGCAAGCGAGATTACTTTGTGTTAAAACGTTACCAAGGTCCTCAAGTAATTTCTTCTGCAGCTTTAAGTTAAAATGTTTAAAAAATGTTTACTTGCAAAATGCAATTAAAATTATCAGAATAATTAGATATAAATAAATATATAATATACAAATAAGTATAATCAAATTTAAACCTAGAGTAATAAAATGATTTATGACAAAAACTAGCTGACCCGTACGGCGTTGCCGTGGTGGTTGTATTTTCAGTCTTTTTAACGTAATTGTATTCTTTTTACGTGTTCAGTCAGAGAGTGGTATTTGACTTGTATATATATAGATCTTAAATAATAAAAGCACTATTGTCATAATAATAAAAGATCTGAAATTATGATTTTAGTAACTTTGATCCCCCCAAACCCCTCCTAAAATTTCGAAATTTTTCATACCCTTTCTTAGTGAGCACCTATGGCCCGAGAGGAAGCTACATACCAAATTTCATTCCAATCCGTTCGGTAGTTTTGAAAAAATCGTGATTTAATAACTTTGATCCCCAAACCCCCCAAAAATTTCGAATTTTTTCAAACCCTTTCTTAGTAAGCACCTATGGCCCTAGAGGAAGCTACATACCAAATTTCATTCCAATCCCATTCGGTAGTTTTGAAGAAGTCGTTTTTTAATAACTTTAATCCCCCCAAACCCCAATAAAATTTCAAATTTTTTCAAACCCTTTCTTAGTGAGCACCTATGGCCCTAGCGGAAGCTACATACCAAATTTCATTCAAATCCATTAGGTAGTTTTGAAGAAGTCATTTTTTAATAACTTTGATCCCCCCTAAACCCCCCTAAAATTTTGAATTTTTTCAAACCCTTTCTTAGTGACCACCTATGGCCCTAGAGGAAGCTACATACCGAATTTCATTCCAATCCATTCAGTAGTTTTGAGGAAATTGTTTTTTAACAACTTTGATCCCCCTAAACCCCCATAAAATTTCGAATTTTTTCCAACCCTTTCTTAGTGAGCACCTATGGCCCTAGAGGAAGCTACATACTAAATTTCATTCAAATCCATTCGGTAGTTTTGAAGAAGTCATTTTTTAATAACTTTGATCCCCCCCCAAACCCTCCTTAAATTTCGAATTTTTTCAAACCCTTTCTTACTGAGCACCTATGGCCCTAGAGGAAGCTACATACTAAATTTCATTCAAATGCATTGGGTAGTTTTGAAGAAGTCATTTTTTAATAACTTTGATCCCCCCAAACCCCCCTAAAATTTCGAATTTTTTCAAACCCTTTCTTAGTGAGCACCTATGGCCCTAGAGGAAGCTACATACCAAATTTCATTCCAATCCGTTCGGTAGTTTTTGAGAAATCGTGATGAGTGAGTCAGTGAGTCAGTGGGTTTTGGCTTTTTTATATATAGATAAAAATTAAAAATATTTTAAGTTAAACTTCTAAACTAAATTAAATTGCACATTGTCAATTTAAATTTAAATAGTTCAGTTGTTTAAATTCAACTATTAAATTAACTATTCCCAAAGGCCTAGGGAAGGAAAATTTTTATAAAGCAGTTTTATTTATTTTTTTTAATATTTTATGTCAGCAATAACTATTATGTCATGTGCATATATGCATATAAGCTACTCATTATGTGTAAGTATTTATAACTTTTATGTGTTTTATTTTATTAGTATTACACATGTTTTATTAAACTGCAGTATGACATGCAAGTTTTGGTGGTTTATTGTAATAAATGCAATCATTTTCAATAATGTGGCACATTTTGTTCAATTTTGTATTTAGTTTTCAGAAATGTTTCAGAGAATCAAATTAAAAGTATGCTAACATCGGTACACTACAATTAGTACACTACATCGGTTTATCACCTACGAATTAGTTAGTTTTATTGTAACCCTGTCTTCTTCTTACATCTTTAGACTAATTGTTTACAGTCTACTTATTGCTTTGTGTAGTGTCAATACTAAAACTAAAGAAGAGTGCATCATAAAAATGATACGGCTTTGCTAAGAAATTGAAATTATTGTAGCAGAAAATACTTATGAGAAGCGGTGGGAATGGAGCAGGAGTTACCACCGTGACGTCATCACAGTGGCAAGGACGGGAACGCTTTCCTTGGCGAACTGGTCTAGCCCTTGTTTTCTATAGCCCTGGTAACCCAGAGCCCCCTTTTACTTTTTAACGGGTCTGGAACCCCTACACAAAAGTTGGGAAATGTTGTCAAAATTGTTGGGAAATTTTAGATCCCCCCCCCCCCAATAATTTGTTTTAGCAACGTCCCTGTCCGGACCTTATAATATGAGGTCGACATCCTATCAGTTTTCCAAATAATTTTGATATGACAAAGCTTGTTCGCTTCGTGCGAGAAGTGCGATCGCGTAAGATATGAGATTTTTTTTGAGGAAAACTTGAAGTAGTTAGCAATTTCTGTTCTGATATGCTGAGGCACGCCAAGAAGGCAAAGTATAAAGTAGTGAAGTAGGAATAGAAGAGGTTGAATCTTAGTTCCCTAAATGAATTGTTAGGTAAAATTTGCTATTGCAGCCTAGCTATGGGGACATAATGCTTGGCACATATATAGAACAGGCTATACAAATATAACAAGTTGTTTTTTAACATACTAAACATACTTTTTAAGGTATGTTAAAAAAAAAAATTAATCAGTAGGTGTCAAATGTAACAAGTTGAACCCCGGAGAACGAACAGGCCCAACTGAAGTCCGATCCATCTGTAATTATTGAATAATAATTTAAGTACCGTACTGCCTAGCAATCTGTATGTTAATGCTCCAACTTGAGGAAAACGTTTTATTTTCGTCTGAAATGTTCCCATAATTTTCTTATGTACCACTCTGTTATTACGGCTACATTAGTATTAGTAGTAAATTATGATAATAGACATAGCCGAATAGATTACCTAATGTATGTAAATAATTAGTATATCTATGGGTATACATACACGTGTTTTCCAAATTATTTAAATATTATAATGTTATCTAAGTTCGTCAGTTAAAATAAAGAATTTTTATATTTCCCGATTTATTATTTACTAAAAGTTTTCAAAATATATTTAAGTTATGACATTGTCTAATCATTGGTTTATTCAACTCGGCATCCTATAAAAAAACACAGTAAACACAACATGGTGGGTACGTATACTGTTATTATTAGTTACACCGTCCGGTAGGGAACTTAAAGGGCTACACAATAGGAGTCTCGACATTTTTTGTTAAATGTACGGTTTTGGGGTAATTTAGGTTTGAATTTTTCAAACAGCCGCTATTTTAAAACGCATTATTGGATATAATCGTTTATTTGTATTAAAATAGATCATTGTTAGGTTAAACTTCATATATATGTAAAAGTAATTACCTTTCTTTTATAATTTCCGCTCACAGTCCTTTTCTTAATTAATTCACTTGGTGACGATCGTTTCTCCTTTCAAATCAGGCATTTTCGAACCACAAACTTTTAGACATTTATTTAAATGCGCGTCAGTTATTATTAAAAATAACGAACATTAAAAAACACACAAACATATAATACAACACTTACAACACATATAACTACACTTAAAACATCGCATTCTGTCACTATTTTATTAGAACATTACGTAACGTGGTGTTCACTCGGTCATTTCTTAATCTGTACTGATAGATCTTGTGATGCGGGGTTCGTATTTTCTTCCTGAAGGGGTTGTAATCTGAGTAAACTATCAAATATGGTGTTTGACCGGAATTGTGTTTTCTCATTTAACAATGTAGAT
The DNA here is from genome assembly GCA_018207615.1 of Philaenus spumarius. NCBI lineage: Eukaryota > Metazoa > Arthropoda > Insecta > Hemiptera > Aphrophoridae > Philaenus > Philaenus spumarius. The sequence continues at coordinate 253,885 of JAGFPH010000964.1, forward strand.
GGATCGATAATATTTTGTCTGTAAATTTAATAAAATAGTGACAGAATGCGATGTTTTAAGTATAGTTATATGTGTTGTAAGTGTTGTATTATATGTTTGTGTGTTTTTTAATGTTCGTTATTTTTAATAATAACTGACGCGCATTTAAATAAATGTCTAAAAGTTTATGGTTCGAAAATGCCTGATTTGAAAGGCGAAACGATCGTCACCAAGTGAATTAATTAAGAAAAGGACTGTGAGCGGAAATTATAAAAGAAAGGTAATTACTTTTACATATATATATATAACCAGTCCATAAGGCAAAAACAAAAACAAAATTAAACTTCATGCCAAGTTTGAACTCAATCGGTCAAACCGTTCTTAATAATTTAGTTTAAAAGAACTAAATGGCAACTAACTGGAAACGAAGGGGTTTTGGAAAAAAATCTTCTTGATTTTCCCTTAATTTTGACTTATAGAACCATTTCCCAAATGACACCATTTTGTAAACACCAACTGTTTATTGTTTAATTGCTGTAATACGGTTTACCAAGATAAATCTCTACTTACCATATTAAA
>JAGFPH010000964.1:254452-266664 GCA_018207615.1 Philaenus spumarius
GTATACGTCCGGTCTAACAGCTCGAGAGAAGATTGTAAGGTTTGATACGACTACTCCGATCAGAAGACCGACATCTATTTCAACTAATATCACTGTTAAATATGTGATTAACCAAACAACTCCATCTATAGATGAAAGCCTCCATATTTGTATTACGTCTTTTACTTGCCATAGAACGCCTTTCAGAGCTACGACAATCAAACTGGCTAAAATACACTGAAACACATAAGAAAACTTATTAGTTGGCTTTAATTCAGTGTATAGATAAATAATTCATTACTGTTCATAACAACAACAAAAAACAAATATATATATATATATAAAATATTGCTACGAATATCATACAACATTAATTGCCTGGGCCTCACACTGTTTGTCATATTTGTTCTTCATAAAAAAACTAATATATATATATATTTTTTACATAAATTTTTCAACTCGAATATTCGTCTTTTTACGCACTTAAAAGTACAGAAAAGTCATATTCACACATGCACACAAACCCCCACACACACAAACACACACACACAAATATGTCGGTAAAAAATCTTAAAATATACAGGCCATTTCAAAATGAAAGCAGATTTTAAATGTGTATTGCTTGTAACCTATTAATCGACCAAGTATGATTTATGTGGCATTGGATAGAGCACAGAATGAAGTTAATGTACAAAAGGAACTGCAATAAATTTTCATTTCATTTCATTTCAGTTTCATTGTCATATCAGCTGATCGCCTGTTATTATTTTCTAACACAAAATGTTGTTTATTTTCATCTATTCAGTCAAAGTGTGTGGCCCATTCTTTTCCGCAGAAAAAACTGTGACAGGAACAACATACCTTGACCAATGAATACAGTTTCTGTATTCATTGCCTTGACACTCTAGAGCAATGGCTGTTCCCTCAATTAGTAGAGGACTCGGATAACTTTATTTTTATGCAAGTTAGTGCACCTGCACACTTCCATGAAATCGTTCGAACATTCCTAAACAACACGATTCCGAATCGATGGATAGGGAGAGGAGGAGAGGAGCTCATTTTTCGACCTTGGCCTTCCAGATCGCAAGACCTCACTCCCTGTGATTTTTATCTTTGGGGCTTTATCAAAGACAGGGTTTATGTCCCACCTTTGCTTGCTTCGCTTCAAGAACTCAGAGTACGCATAATGGAAGCTGTGCAATCCATTACTCCAGACACTTTTACCAATGTATAGCGAAAAGTGGACTACCGTTTTTATGTATGCCGCGTTACACATAGGGTGCATGTCGAATGCATTTAACTTCAATAAAATAAACTTTAAATATTCCTCTGTTTATTTGTATTTTTATATGAAATTATTAATTAAAGTTTGTCTGTTATAAGAATATAAAATCTGCTCTTTCATTTTGAAATGCCCTGTATTAAATACAAATTAATAAATAAACAACTGCCTTTATATAACACATAATTTACATATTCTATTTTAAATAAATTTAAATCATAATAGTTAAATTAATCTAAGAAATACAAAGTTAAACAAAACAAAATATTGCAACATGCCAGGAAATAATAATAATTGGATCCGCATTTGAACCACTGACGTGAGTTAATCGAATTTTCAAAATTAAGTTTATATGTTTTAGGGCTTCAACCAATTATTTGTTAAATTGGTCTACACACGAAGGCCTTGAACAAAATATAGCCTATTAGTAGAATTTGTCTGCAAGTCACCCTCCATCGCCGGTTCACGCACTGCTTTTTTTCTGCTGTCATCGGAAAACTCGCTTTGCTAGTCTGCACCTCGATATTGCGACGTCGGATTATTGACTGCTTCGTTTCGCGGGTTTTAATGCTATTTTACGTTTTCATCGATTTTGGAAGAGGGCTATAAGTTTTTGAAAAAAGTAAATAATACTCTCATATACTAATTTTTTTTCGGATAAGACATCAAAAAGTTTCATTCTAGAACGAAACATCTTAAAAAATTGTTACTTTCGGTCAAAAACGTGCTTCCGGTTGTTGGATGTTTTTTGTTAGCGAACTGGTCCTAGCAACTTATAAAACAAATTTGTGTACCAATTTTGTGCACCAAATCGGATGTAAAATTCGGCCGTTAGAGTACTTATACATATGTACATACATTTTATATTTTCAACATTTTTTATGACACCCCAAAACTTGTTCTGGATACCATGATCTGTGCTCATTGACCACTTACGACCTTAGTGTTCACCCTAAGAGTCAATGCAAAAGCTCATCTTTCCTATGGACGTTCTCTAACAATTAATTAACAAAACAATAAACATAAATGCAAATTTAATAGCTACATTGGAATTCCAGCCTTAAGATGGCGAAAAGTGGCTCCATGCCTTTTGATTTTCTTACCAAAAAATTTGTGTTTTTTTAAAGGAATTTAATTTGATTATCATTGACACATTTAAAATGTGTCAATTACAAATTTTTGAGATTTAGGTTGTTGGATAGGAAGGATTATAGGGGTTTGGTATTTTGTAAATAGGTTTTCTAAAGTTCCCCTTCGTGGTGAAGAACTGCCTCGAGATCTACAGACGAAGAGCCTGTGCGATGGGGTTTGATGAAATGGTTAAAGTACGATTCTAACTTTCCATCAGCTATTTATTACAAACATTCATTTTCTAACATTAAAATATTTAAGGACGACTCGTTATTCAAAATTCCTGCGGCCATCAGGATCTCAAGATTATAGTCTAAAACCTATTTCAACAAGTCCTCTACCACTTTCAAAAGAGATGTTAAAAGATCTCAAAACCTTACAGCCAATCATTCAACCAAGTATATAACTTTTTTAGGAAACATTTTTGGATTCTTTGACAGCCAGTTCTGACACAGTTCCATCACATACGTTGACCATGAATAAGAAGACTTTTATGATTGTACAGTATAACAATTGTAAGCTCTGTTAAGGATGTTTTAATAGATTGTTTTTATTATATCTGAGTTTTATTCTCGCACCTATGATTCTTTATAATAAATCTTGAAATTTAATATAAATTTTTTCATAGTAAAAGTATATCCAAACAAAGTATTCACACAGTATTATCACAATATATACAAATTAATACATAGGAAAAAAGGCCAAGTCCATTACTCAATTCAATAATGTTAACACTTTCCATGCTACGCCATTTTACGGTTCTATTAGCAATGACTAGCAAGTTGACGCCCCCTCGGATCGAGCTTGCGGCTTTATCCGCTTCAGTCATAGGTCTTGACGCGTTCGACTGGGCATAATAAAATCTATTTATTTCATGCCCATTTTTGTGAACCTCTTTAAATAAGTTATAAAACCTTTCTGAATAATAAAAATAATAATTTTTTTACGTAAAACACATTTATTTAATAAAAAATGTCAATAATGAAAACTAATTATATTAGTGAATGATTTTTTATTTATTTTTTTTTTCAAACAATTGCAAGTAAAACCTGAATGTGTTTTATATAACATAATATAATTCGTAAATTATCAAAATATCAATGATATAAAATTACATTTTTTATGTTACTTTATCATAATATATTATAATACATTTTTATAATACATTTTTATTTTCCTAAATAACCAAGAGGAAAAGATAAAAATGAGGACAAAGTGAAAAATGAAGATAAAGCAGAAAAATGAACTGTTAGACGTAAATTATTTATTTTTAAATTTCTCGCTTTCCTCCTCTACTATGAATTATTATGAAAATATTAAAAAAATTTACATAATATATTAATTTATATTTATATAAAAATACTAATCATTCATAAACCAAGAGAAAAAGTTAAATTGAGAACAAAGCAAAAACATTTACTGTTAAGACGTAATTTTGTTATTTTTAAATTTATGTTTTACTAATATGGTGATCTAATGATATGAATAGTAGTGATAAAAATAATTGATTTAAATTAATAACTTACCTTAATAAATTGTGAAAACATTGGCAGAACGCCCGTAAACTTGGCTCAAAAACGGCAATTTTTGAACGCCTATAACTTTCTTCGTAATCGATATTCTCCTAGGCTACGCTAACAGTACTCGTAGAAGGGTCTCTACTAACTACTGTACTGACATACGAAATATGGCCATAGACAATGACTATATCCCCTCTTTTCCAATGTAAAGTAAATAGTGCATGTGGTTAAAGCCGCGCTCAGTCATGGCGATGGACAATTTTTGCGGCTTTAACCTCGCATGCACTATTTATTAATTTAAATCAATTATTTTTATCACTTCTATTCATATCATTAGATATTTCACCATATTAGTAAAAATAACGAAATTACAGCATGGAACGTGTTAAAGAAAAAGGGCCAATGTAATTTTTTCAAGTAAAAAAAGGTTAACAAAACATATAAAAATACCTCTAAATAGAGCATACTAAAAGTACTACTTCTGTAAAAGATGGTCAACTTTTTTTGATAAGTGAAAAATGAGGTTGGGTATATTAGCAAAACTTTAAATGGCTAAACTATAAAGTTGGGAATATAGACATTGACCCTTTCAGCACCAAGCCACAAATATATATTATTATGAGTCCCAAAATTAAACATCGGCACTGTACCGAAAGAATTTTAGTTTATTCAGGATCAGGTAATCATTCCCAATTACAATAGGATAATAATAAAAGAATTGTAAAAGTTTTTGTTTGAGAACTCGTAGATTGCGAAAAAGTTTTGTGTTCTAGGACCGCAGGAATCCAAGCTACCTGCCATTTTATACCATCCTGATACTCCTGAAAGAAACACGGGAAGCATAAGCCATCACTCCAACGAGAGAAGTTGAGCGATCATTGCCCGGGTGCAATCACCCTAATAACGAGGCGCCTGCCTCAGTACTAAGGCAAAACTCATTAAATATGTTTAGAATGTTTCTAATTATTCTATTTTGTGTTTCAGTAATATAAAGCTCCACATAAATTTGATACAATAAATCTATGTTTACAAGTAAAAAAATTACAACTAACTAAATGTTTGTAGGCCTATTTATATTTTAACGTAAAATATAACCCCAAACATAGTTGGAAGACAAGTTATGAAACATTGCTATTAACTAAACAAATTCCATCCCTATATTAACTAAAATAATTTAAATATATTAAAATTAATAAAAAACTTACTCGTGGCAGTGTTTCAAAAATCTGAGCAAACCAAGTTATAACCACAACTAAGATGCTGACGGATATAATACTTGATAATTGCGTTCGACCTCCCACCGCCTGTTGGATAACACTTCTTGACAATGATGCTGAAAAAGGCAAACATGAAAAACATGATCCCAAGAGATTTCCAGCACCCTGAAATGACAGAAAACAGAAACACCTTAGATCCCATAACCAGCCCAGCCAAGTCATTATTTGGTCCTAAATTAACAATTATTTGGTTTCGTTAATCTAAGACTACAATAAGCAAACAATCCCCTACCGCACTAAATACTAAAATGGCGTCGAACCAGGGACGTAGCTATGGGGGGAGGGAGGGCGTCACGCCCTAATCATTATAAAATCCAAAAGTTGAGATTAAATTGGACGCAAACAAATTCAAAAACTCCAGTTCTGCATTTGGGTTTCAAAAGTTTTTGTTTTTAATTACCAACATTCACAAATAACAAGCAAGTTATAATTTACAATCCAAAAATGTTGGGCAAATCCAAATACTTCTGTACCAAATTATTGCATGGTGTTCTTTTAAATGATGTCCTGGGAAATTTAGTTCCAACCCTTGTTACTGTAGCAACACTGACTGTCACTGACTCATCATGCCATACACTGTGCCAGGCCGCCACACCAGTGTTGCCAGATTGGGGTTTTCCTCAAAATGGGGACATTTTTAAGATTGCGTAAAATATTGGGGAAAAGAAAGTGGTGGGAAAATTGTGGGGAATTTTGTCTCAATAATGTGATGAACATTTTGAAATTCTTGTACAAAATTAAAAACTCTTAAAGTACTCAATATAGCAAGTGCATTGTTGAAAACCCTCCTTAGAGAAGTAAGTTTTTCAAAACAGTTCAGAGGGTGAGCCTCCAGGGCCCCATCTCCAATGGGATTTATTCCACACAACAAAATCAAGAGCCCCACCACAGAATTTGGGAAATATGGTCAAAATTGTTGGGAAATTTTAGATTTTGCCCCTCCCCCCAATATTTTTTTTACAACGTCCCTGCGTCGAACGATACCGAAGAGAGTAAGTAGAATATAGGCCTACCAACAACACCATGCTGGATCCGTAAGTTAGACTGTATCCTCAAAAGAGCTTTATTCGCAACCGTCGTCGTATTGTGAGAATAAATACGTATTCTCCTTAACTTATCATTCCGGTAACACTTGATGTAACATGCCAGCTAGGATTGCACTGTGAATGTGTATTACTCCGCTCACTAATACACCTTTAGATGATAACCGGACACTAAACACAATGACTTAATGTTTTCCCTTTTTCAGCAGTAGTCGAGGAGGTGGAGCAGATGTTCACTTTCATGCTAAGGTCTATTACAAGTACCAGGTTGCATAGAGCTGTTAGATGATCAAGTAATCGATCAAAAAGATTTGTTTGTGTATTAGAAAAACCTCATCAGCTTGGAGCGTCAGTATAAAAACAAATTGGTATTTTTTTATTGTAGAAATATTCTGATCGGACGTCTGATTTCATCGCAGAGCGTGACTATGTAATTAGCTTTATACAGGTCCAATTTCTAGAATGTTGTACTGCTCTTGCATGAGACTTTTTTGCTGAAAGACAACACCAGTGTTTTAAGACGTATGATTTTATTTTGTAATATTTGTTCACCGTATTTTGATAATCACGACATACATACCAAACTAAATTAAACATTATTTGAATAAAGTTACTAAAACATACAAAACAACGCCAAGCTTGCCGAAAGTAAGACTGACAACTACCTCAATCGTCTGACTATGAGATGACATAAAAAAAAATTTGTTATCAATTTTCAACAGGCTGTCAAAGACATAAACAAGATGGCAGGCTTTAAGGAAGTGAATTAATTACGTAAGTTCTGGAAGAAAGAATCCCAGACAAAGAGGGGATTTGTAAAGACTAGGGTAGAGTAAAAACTACGAGATTTTTAACTCCGGTAAAAACAAATAAAACAAATACCATAGGCGCTTTTTTTATTTTATTTTTGCTCTAAAAATTAACAAAATTCTTGTATAAAACCTTTTATTTAGATCCATTATTTTTTACCGGTCCTACCACGTGATATAAAAAAGACAAGCAATAAATTAAGAGGAGAAAAACAGTTAAGATAATAACAAAGGGGTTAAATAGTTTGAGTATAACAAAAATGCTTATAAACTTGTTGAAATAAGAGAAGGAAGAAGAAAAGTTGAGATAGGTACACACACAACAGTAAAACAATTTAAAAAATAATTACAAAAAAATTTTTTTGAGAAAATAACTAAGGTACTCTAAGGCACTGCATGATTAGAGGATACCATTCATATAAATAAAAAAAATCTATTCTTCGTTCTAGTGGAGTTATGGACAAAATCATTGAAACTAAAACAACAAAAATGATCCCTATACAATAAACAAGAAAATAATTATGAAATTAAAAGCCGGAAGGAGAAGAAATTTTGATTTAACACTTTCCATTGCTTTCCTTCATTCTTCTCTCTCATCCATTTTTTTTTTTTTTTTTAGAAATTGGGCAAATGGGCTATGAGATCAAATTTTAATTGAAAACAATCGTTCATATGCACCCTCACACCATTAGATACACAAACATACACATACTACCATGCCTTTATACATAATTCATACACCCAGTATATTATATCTAGAGCTTCGAGGGCTGGGTGATATAATATTGCAGGGCTCTTCTTGGTTAGGGCATTAGACAACCATGGGTTCGAGAGGTATGGAATACCCTCACAAGAGAAAGGGGTACGCTGGAGAGTATTCAGGGAAAATGGTATCCTTTTATGCCATTTAGCATTTTAAATTTACTCTCAAAACTAATGTATTCAGCCTATCATTTTGCATTTTAGTACTAATTTGTATTATAGTGTTTGTTCAAACCGAGTTTGTGTAGAGTATTTAAATAGTAATAATTTATTTTTATTATAAAACAAGAAATGTTTTAATGTCTAAATGTAAAATAAACTTTACAGAAAGATCACACAAACAAAAATTAAGTTTACATTATAGAGTAAATACTAGTGTAAAACTGATGTTATGTGCTGCATTAAGCATTAAGGATATTAGGTTTTTATAAGTGGTAGGCTCTACGATGTAAACAAAATTCGTCTGTATTTTATAATTTAATATTTCTAAATGGCGCTGGACCTTGCGAGCAATTTCAGTATGATCTATTCTGACACCTATAAGTCACAACTTAATTTTTCTATTTAGAGGGCCCTCAGGGCACTGAGCCACAAATGGTCCCCCCCCTCCCCGGTTCACCCATGATTATACAAATACATAAGCATCCACACCTACATACCTATGTACATATCACTACTTTCTACCTCATACAAATTACACATATTATTAAATCAACTATGCTATTTATTTTCAAAGTATTACTGTCGGATCCAGAACCACTCTTAACAAAAGCCAACATACTGTATTTGAACAGAACTTGCAACCTCTAAATCAGATCTTAACCTTAAGAATGGCTAAATGTTTTCCAATAAAAGCAGCCAACATTCCTCATCAACCCCTCATCCTCTTATTGTTGACCGGACATATTCGGCTAAATGAACCAGTAAACCAGCAATTTTGGACGATAAAATGCTCCCTCCGCCTATGAGCAGCAATATGATTAACCTTCAGAAATCTGTTTGTAATATGTGCGGAATTTTGTATTCACAAAGAAGTCAAATGTAATTAATAACCTACGCTGCAACCTACGTGTAGTAAGACCTTTACGCACTGGAACTAGTTACAGATCTACGAGGAAAGAAAATTCTGCAATGGTGGTGAGAGGTTAGAAGCTAGACCTTTCTTAACCCAGTGAATAGAGGAATGATAACTTACAAACGGTCCGGTAGTTCTAAATTTTTTATATGTTGTCTAGGATGGTTATGAAGTGTTTAAAATGCAAAATGCACAATTCCCCCCCCTCCGCGGTTTGAAAAAACCGAAAAAAACCGGCTCTTTCTTTAGATTTTCGCTTATATCTTTGTTTCTATGCATTTGGGCTACAAACGAGTTCTATTCAATGTTGTAGAGAATTAAATTTACTATAATTTACGTGTTGAATCTTGTTTGTAGGACAGATAATAACGGAGATATGATATTTTAAAAAATATAAAAAATATCACATTTTCCGGAAATTTTTCAAACTTCTAACTTTAGAACGCTGTAATTCAGTTATGGCCTATTCTATGAAAACAAGTATCAGAATAAAATTTGTAGAGAATTTAATTACCTACAAAATGCATATATTTTCTTTTAACCAACCCCACGTAATGGTGGGAAAACATAAAATTTAAAACAACGGCATATTGTTAATTTGATTTTTTTGCCATTGTGACTCCATATTCTAACCAAAAATTCTGACCAACTTCCAAACTCTGGGTGCAGTACTTTAAGATGATAACCCTTGTAAAGCAGTAAATTCAAGCAGAACGAATGGGTGATTTTGAACTTCATCTGAACAGTGTTAAGAAAATGCTCCCCTTTTTTCATGCTGCTGGCCACTGGTTTTATGCCAAAACTGCGCATTTATATCTGCAAGAAATGTTGTGCCTGAGAGACAAATTGGACCCCGCTGAGTTTCAGAAGTTTGCCATAGAGGGCCATTTCACTGTTCGAAGATCAGACAAGTTCTGGTCCGGTATTTGGACCGATATGACTATCGAGCAAATGCTAATGAAGGGTATGCAAATAGGGGGGGGGGGGGATTAATCGGACGTGGCATGACTGAAAGCACGCTGTTGAAATGGACTCTTGGGATGACCTACCTCCAAAATATTGCTCAAGAACTGGAGAAATACAGCAACGTGATATCAACGTCCTCTGAGCAGCACGTGGAAATGAGGCCTACTAGAATGAGTCGTGACACTTATGATGTGGGAATTCTACTTGATTGGTTTTCCAATCACCCACCCTTCCCCGAAACTGATCTAATCGTCAACAATAACTCTGGCGTAGTGGGAAGTGACCAGGTTAACTGCCACCAAGCTCAAGTAGTAGGAGGTGCAGGAGTTGCAAAAATTGTTGGCAATACTTTCGGAGAGGTGACTTTCAAGAAAAAAGACAAAGTGATTACACTGATGTCTGATATAAATTCAATGAAGGTTGGAGACAAAAAGCTATGTATTGACCCACTCACACTGTTCAACCGAATGTGTATAGCGAAACAATCGGAAGAAGATCTGCAGGACTACCTGTCGTACGAACTGGCACCATTCCCCATGTCTTTGTTTAATGAGGACGGTATGCGTAAAGGGACAAAATCTTTACTATACGAAGCTTTCTCACCACTTCCAAAAGACTTCCAACTCCCTTAACGTTCCATGGTCGTCATTGATGGTGGGTACCTTCTGCACAAGGTTGTATGGAACAGAAGCTCCACCTTTGGAGGGATTTGCCAAGATTACGTCAAGTACGTTCAGCGTCACTATGGCACTGATGTGATGGTGATTTTTGATGGCAACCCTACTGATTCTTCTCAGCAAGGGACCAAGACTGCTGAACGAGCCAGACGGTACAAGGCACATTCATCGGCAGACGTGGTGTTTGAAAAAACAACTGTCAACACCACACCTCAAGATAAGTTCCTGGCCAATCAGGGGAACAAGGACCGATTGGTGAAGCTGCTCTCCAGTGCAATGCAAGCGTCAAACATAGCCACAGACCAAGCTTCCGAAGATGCTGACAGGTTGATAGTTGCCACAGCTAAATGCCTTTCCCCCCACGTACGAAGCGGTCATCATTGTCGGGGAAGACATTGACCTTCTCGTTTTGCTGACTGGCACAACACCTGCGGTGAACAATGTTTACCTCAAAAAACCAGCAAAAGGGAAACATCCAGACGCAATCTACTCCTCCTCCTCCTACAAGTACAACTCCAAAAGCTGTATCTTGCTCCTTCACGCAATATCGGGCTGTGACACCACTTCAAACATTTTTGGGTTTGGAAAGAATAAACTCTGCCAACTTTTTAGGAAAGACCCATCATTGCTGGAGCAGGCGGAGAGGTTCGGGTACCCTGCTGCAAGTTGCCAAGAAATTTCAGCAGCAGGGGAGAAAATCTTGGTATCCCTATATGGTGGTAATAGAGAACAGTCGTTGAGCTCCCTTCGCTATAGCAAATTGAAGACAAGTACCACCAAGCTCAATCTGGCAAAACTACCTCCGACCACTGACGCAGCACACTTTCACTTCCTGAGAACATACCACCAGGTCATGGAGTGGGTGGGGATTGTCAAAGACCCTATCGAGTGGGGCTGGAGTAGAAAAGCTGGAAGACTGGAGCCCATCAGGATGAGTAGAGACGCGGCTCCCCAAAACCTGCTCAAGACTATTTCATGCAGATGTAAAACTGGCTGTATGAAGATGTGTGGCTGTAGAAAGGCGGGCCTTAATTGTTCCGCCCTTTGCAAATTCTGTGCTGGCCAAGAATGTGACAACAGGAATGAAGTCATCGTCGACGACGAAGACGACGCTGATACAGTAACTTCACTATGTTACGAAATTTAAGACCCCGACTTCATGAACTCACCCCCTAAATTGAAGAATTTAGTATTCTTTTCAATTCTTAGTTAAATTACTAACGATTTTGTATGATAATTACTGCCTTTTGTTCTCGCTGTGTTTAAATAAATGAATCTTTAAAAAAATGTATCTGTGTTTGTGGTTTATTTGAAATTGAACATCCCCTCTTACCAATAGGTATTCAAGTGCAATAGTACCTGCCTGATGATCATTGTGCTGTAACATGTAAGAAACTCAAATGGGATTAGTATAAACTCCAAATTCAAGCCACCACTGGAAATAAATAAGTAATTTTGCTTAGATACAATGTGAAGTCACAAAAGTAACAACAACAAAAATATACCGTTGTTTTAATTTAAATTTTTACCCCCACTCCGTAGGGTTGGTTAAAATAATGTACATGCATTTTGTAGGTAATTAAATTCCCTACAATTTTAATTCTGATACTTGTTTTAATAGAATATGTTATAAATGAATTACAGCGTTCTAAAGTTAGAAGTTTGAAAAATTTACGGAAAATACGATTTTT
>JAGFPH010000964.1:282988-300104 GCA_018207615.1 Philaenus spumarius
AATCTGTATACATTATTGTATATATAATTAAATAAATTTACATGCAGCAATGTATACAGTATAATATTATTGATACTATATATAGACGGGTCTTTAAACAAAATATAAAAGTTGGTGTTGGTGATATGTGACTCATTCTCAAAGTACATTTCAGTGGATAAAAGCGATACAAGCTAAGTCGAAAAAATCAAAGTATTGAACAAAAACTTGCAACAAATGTTACTTAGACCATTTTTACCTTAGAATGATCTTTGCAGGCAGGAGAAAATTTGAGGTAACATCCAGTCTTGTTAGGATCAGAAAATAAGAAACTTTCTCAAAACATGCGAAATCAACATGAAATAATTCAATCATGCAGCTGAACCGCTGACGTGAGTTGAGCGAATTTTGAAGATGAAGTTTATTTGTTTTATTGTTTCAACCTACTATTTAGGAAATTGGTATACTCCAGAAAGCGCTGAATAGTTGCCTTAGTGTACAAAACGTATTAGTAGAACTTGTTTGCACTTCAGCCGCCAGATGAAAAACCAACAAATCTTCGTCCATCGTCTTTACTAAAATATCAAAATACTCGGCCATATTACAATCCCTAATCGCTAATACTCTGCCTACAAAGGGCGTGAATTTGGTCAAGGTTAGTTGGCACAAAAGACAAAGGCCGAGTAGTTGACAAAAAGCACAAAACATTGCCATAAAATCAGAAATAGAAACTACAGTTAGACGGCTTGGTCACATACAAAGGCATTGAGCAATCCGCCATCAAACTGTGGAAATCAGTACAGGAGTCCTTCACTAGCCTAATTACTGTACCAAACAATGAATAGCTTAAATCACTGTTCAATATTTAAGTATACACAGCACTTTTTACCATAAGCAAACCACATCCTCTACGCATGCTGACAATTAGTATCAGTGACTCGCCCTATATCATAACATCTGGAAGAAAAATTATGAGGAAACAACTGAGGAAATTTTTAAGGATATAAAAGTAATTGGCATTTTAATTGGACACTCGACTATTCCAGCCAATATGGTGACCGTCTTCGGTTCATCAATAAGGTTTGAAGAATGATAACTAGGCTGAGGAGCACTTTGGGAGACTTTTTTGATTTTGGTAGTGAAAATATATCCTAATTCTTGTTTATAAAAAATACATAAACTTATCCGCAATCACCTTCCACCTGATTTGATCTGTCTCCGCCTAGTACAGACCCAGGACACGTCCTTGAATATTATTATGAAATAAACTTAGTGTGATAATTAAGTGCTACTTACCTTGAGGTATATTCATTACAGCGACTGTACAGCCAGCTACCACATCATTGACCAGATCATCTTTCCACTTGTAATTCCCTAGCCATACGAGTGATGGGATTGTTGCAAATAAACAGTTCCTTGCTAATTTTAAACATTTTACGTCTGTTTTAAACTCAACTGAAAAAGGTAAATTAAAATGGTTATACATAGGCTATTATTCAAATAGGAAGATAAGTTTTGATAAATCGATGGCAAGGCCGTAGCGTGGACGGGGCTCCGCTTCAGGGGAAAATAAAAAATGGAAAAATGAAGTTATGTCCACATATTTAAACTTAAAGTATCTAATGTAGTTATTAATAAAAATATAAATATTTTTGGTATGTATAAGAAATACTTCTGATAAATAACTTGTCATATTCATTATATTGTAATGTTTTAGCTAGGCGCCCTAACCTATTCCACTCCACAATCACATTTACTATTTTACTATTCAAATCAGCTGGTCAATTTCAACGTGTATTTTTATTATTAAAAATGTTAATAAATTGCATTGAGTTAATGGGTAGTAGACCCCACATCTTTCCTTTGTCTCCATCTCCATTAAATTTTTGATAAAAGTGCTTTCATCAATAAATACAGAACTTATAAGAAGCGCAACGCTGATGTTAAAGATTCAGCCTAGTTTTATTTGAATCTGGCAAGCTTAGCGCGGCAGCCGCTAGGTAGCGAGAGCGCTAATGTGGTCGGTATGGCAAGTGTGAGTGAGACAGAGAATGAGCTAGCCATTCTCTGTCTCACTGACACCTGGTGCGGAGGATTGATGAATCACAGATGGGTGGACATTTTCAGCAAGTGCTGCCTAACGGCTGCCGCGCTAAGCTCGATTTGGCGGCAACCAACCGGGCTGACTATTCTCTATAAGTTTATTTGCGCTTCTTATAGGTTATGTATTCATTGCTTTCACGCACACACACACAATTCGACGAACTGTAGCCCTGTTCTATTTTTACTATTGATGTGTTGCGGGCAATCAATAAATCAGACAGGAAAGGCTTATTTATGAATCTCTTGATTGCACTTAAAGAGTTTTGTTAACTACTCCAGTAGTCCAGTCAATGGATGCATTATAGAGTGCATGGAATATGCGATAATTTTTGACTTCAGGACTTTGTAAGGAATAGTTACGAGGTAAACATACTAAAAGTCCCTGCCCCTAGGAAGTGAGCTAAAGGCGGGAGAGGAGGGTGGAAAAGTCAATTGTTTTTATTTTTATTTATATCTTGGAAACGGTGCATTGTATAAAAAAAATTTTACAAATGAACTTAAAAGCTAATTAAATTTACTATAAAATTGATCCTTTACATATTTGTTGAATTCCCAACGGTTTTCGAGATATACGTTATTGAAAATCGGTAATTTAAAAAAAAAATCAGTTATACCTCACTCTTTTTGTCAAACATTTGCTTCTAGTGCTTTCCACGATTGTTTCTCAGAAAAATTGTCACAAACGAAGTTGTAGATGGTTAAATTTCCTTCAATTTTATATGTACTTTTGCTATTTTATTTTCAACCGATCAAACGTTATCGAATTTCTAACATATATTCCAAATTTCGATGTACTTCTAGAAATGAGTATGTTGAGAGCCTGTTGTGTTCTAATTGCTGTAACTTGCTGTCATGATAAATAACAACCCTTTAACAATGGAAATAAGGTCTTTGCAATTAAAACAAAATACTTTTTTATAATATCATTACGAATCATTTAATGCAAGTATTTACATATACTGACATTAATTCCAAAATGAAATCAAGGTCTCCGGTATCTCACGGCCGGTAAAGGCTAACGAAGGCCGAACATCTGGCTTCTTCCAAAAGACAGGGTGGAGGGGATGGGGTTCTCACTCACTTCCTTATTCTTTATCTTCAGTTCACTTCAGTTATCTTCAGTTTTTTGTTTTTGTGTCGGTGTTATGCGTCGGTTTTTTCTGAATTTTTTAATTTACACGAACTTTTACAGTATAGTGTACACAATGGCTACTCGTTGTTTTGAGTGTGATGAAACAGTCTACGGACTAGGTGTTGGTGTTTCCACAGTGACAAAAAAGGAATATTATCACTCGTCAAAGCAAGTAGAGAAACGGGAGATGGCAACAGCATCTCTTTAGAGAGTTTGGCCACCCTTTTCATTCATATTGAATGTCGAAAAAATTACACTAGAACGCCATCCATTAAGGCTCATTTAAAGAGACAGGCACCTTCAACATCCTCTTAACCAACTTTGAGATCCAAACAATTCAAATTCGATTTCAAAACAAATTGTTTCTTTTGTGCCGAAAGTCCTGAGGGTGAGCAAAAGAATCCAAAGGAGAGATGTAGGAAGATATTTTCAGTTACTAATATCACAAAAGGACGCTACAATACTGACATACAAGTAACAAGTATGGAGCTAGACATGATCAATGGGAAGATGAAATGATGGGTCGTATTTCCTCCTTATTTTATTTAGTTGCAGAGATGGCTGTGTATCACGATGAATGTCGGTTGGAGTTTGTGAGGCTGTAATATTAGAAACCCTAAACATGGTTTTGAGCACTCATCAAGTCTATGTGCACACTTAAATGTGCGAACGTGATATGGAAAGTCTCTCTACTCTATTTACACTAAAGGAGTACGAGAACGAGAAGTTCGCGAACAATGGCTACTTCACTATGAGAAGGAATGACCATCTTGACAACCTTGATGAGGTCATTCTCAAGCCGAGGTGGTGTTACCCGTAGTAGAGGTATAACAGATAGTGCTCTCAGTAAATGGGTAATTATAATGACTGCAACATATGTGCTTCACTTGAAGAATATTGTGGTGTTTTGATTTCATCAAGTGAGCAGCTCTCAAGGTTTGGAGAAGTTTTCACCAAAGTCGAGACTTAAGTGACATTGGCAAGCTGTACAATGGTTTGATAATCACCCTCCTTTTCTAAGGACTGAGAAAACCATGTCAAAAGAGTCAGGAGTAGAAGAAGATGATACAATCTTATGTCATGATGCAGTTGCAATTGGCAAAAGAGCAATGGCAAAAATGGAAAACTTGTCATTCACAAATATCAAACTGGCACGGAAAGATCGCGCACTTCCTCCTTCGTCAACGAATTCGACAATCAAGATTGACAATGAAACAGTTAACATGGATCCACCTTGCTTTTTCAGCAAATCTCAATTACCATGAAATCGGAAGACGATTTGATAAATTATTTGCAATATGAACTGGCTCCCTACCCCTTTCAACGTCAGTGGAATGAGGAAGTGAAAAAAGTCAGCGCTATACACACTGTTTAAGCAAATTGATAAGGACGTAGATTTAACTACCTTTTGAATTTGTTGTTCATGGGAAATTCCTAATCTACAAAGTTGTTTGGCAAAAATTACTGACGCATAATACAGACACAAAAACTGCCTCTAAAACGCTTGACAAACGTTTTAAGTGAACTAAAGTTAAAGAATAAGGAAGTGAATGAGAACCCCATTTATTCTCCACCCTGTATTTTGGAATAAGCCAAGTGGCCGGCCTTTGTTACCCTTTACTGGGTGTGAGGTTCCGGTGATCTGGATTTCATTTTTAATTACTATCAGTACATGTAAATACTTCCATTATATGATTCGTAATCTTCTATCTTCCTATATAAATAAAAATGAAAATGTTCGTTTGTTCAAAATCTTTAATCTCCTAAAGTTCTTAACCAATCGCTTTGAAATTTGGACACAAAGTTTCATTTAAATACACACATGTTTTATATACTTTTTGAAGCGCTATACTAAATAAGAAATAAATATGTTTATTGTTGATAAAGTAATCAGCTGTTTGCTCTAATATTTCCATTAACAGGTGATTTTATACTTTGAAGCGATTATTTTTATTTCTAACTTTTAGGTTAGATTTTTAAGTATAGACCTGAGCCTTGCTGGTTCATTTAACCTTTATTATAAGTGCCGTTATAAAATATGCGAAATAATTTGATTTGGACATTTAACATTATTTACCATCTTAGCTTTTGGGTTATTATTAATCCTACACCTTTACGATAATTATGTGTATAGAAGGTTCTAACGGGGTTGGCGTGCGGAGCACGCAGGGGTCTCCCCTAGTAATATAGTGAAAGCTACAATTATAAAAAAAGTATTGTGTTTTAATTGCAAAGACCTTATTTCCATTGTTAAAGTGTTGTTATTTATCATGACAGCAAGTTACAGCAGTTAAAACGCAACAGGCTCTCAACGTACTCATTTCTCTAAGTGCAACCAGCAGGACGTTAAACAAAAAAAAAAAAAAAATCTAGAGGAACATCGAAATTGAGCGTAATGTTAGAAATTCGATAACTTTTGATCGGTTGAAAATAAAATGGCAAAAGTATATATAAAATTGAAGGAAATTTAATCATCTATAACTTTGTTTTAACATTTTTTGTGAGAAACAATCGTGGGAGGTACTAGAAGCAATTGTTTGACAAAAAGAGTGAGGTAAACATGATTTTTTCGAAAATGATAGATTTTTTATAACGTGTATCTCAAAAATCGTTGGGAATTTCACAGATATGTAAAGGAACAATTTTATAGTAACTTGAATTAGCTTTCAAGTTTATTTGTAACATTTTTTTTATACAGTGCACCGTTTCCAAGGTATAAATAAATATCAAAACTTCCCCCTCCCTCCCGCCTTTAGCTCACTTCCTATGGTCGGGGACATTTAATGTTTACCTCCTAACTATTCCTTACGAAGTCCCGAAGTCAAAAATTATCGCATATTCCATGCATTCTGCACCCCCTTTTGAACACTTATTGACTGGACTATTAATCCAGTTATATTGTGTTTTTCGCTAGAAAGTTTTAGGGTAGTTTTGGTTTCTTCCATTGTATATGTTTTTTGGGGTGCTGAATCCGAATCTGAGGTTTGCCTACAAAATTTCATGACGCATCATTGAAAAAAATGCTAAAATATATAAAAAATCTCATATTTTGGCGGTTTTTTGCTTATAACTCGAAAACTATAAACTTTTCGTACATAACCTCCCTATTCAAAAAGGAAGTAAATACAATTCCCTACAAATTCCATTAAATAGGTTTTTTCTCCAACGAACCGTTGGAGCTCGAGCGCTAATTGAAAATTGGCGTATTTCGGCTGTCTCCCCAAAAACCCACTTTTCACTCCAAAATTTTAGTTTATTATTAAAGTCTGTCAATAAGTTAATTTTATCCAGTTCTCTGCATATATATATTATTTACATCGTATATATAAAGGTAATTTAAAAAAAAATTACATATAATAATGTTCAATTTAAAGTCCAAAATTATACAAATTTTGTTACAAAAAAGTTGAAATTCGAAAGAAATAACTTGAAAAATGATTACATTTTATTATATTGTATATTATATTATAAGCCGTTGTCGTTTGAGGATTTTTGCAGGTGGCGGGTCCCTGCACAAGTTCGGGGCTGTTCATCTGGAAATGAAAGAGGTGGTGCGAAAATAACAACTTGTGGTCATATCTCAAAGACTGATGAAAGTATGTTTTGTAGAAAAATTGCCCAAACTTGGGGGTGGGGGGTGCTATCTCATGCAAATGCAAAATGGTGATTTGTAAAATATCAAAAACAAATTTTAAAAGAAGACATTATTTGTATCAGGGCTACACAGGCAAATCAAAATCACCAAAAAGGTCTATATCTTCCCCCATCATTGCCACATATTCATTTAATAGGGCCAACATAAGAGCTTTTGTGGTAATTAGGATATCAGCGTCATCCACTAAAAAATTAATAAATTTTTACATCATCAGTTTTTAAATTAGCATAGATATTAACCTGCTCTTGTTTTTTAAGTTTGCAAGAAAACTCTCCTGCGAGACGGAGTGCACCATCGATTCTGTAAATGATATTGCTGCAGATTGTTTTCTTTGTGCTCTTCTCAATCGTTATATGCTCTTGGTGCATTTACAAACTTCGTCAGGGTAGCCATCGAAAAGGACAACGGCATTTGATTTGTAGTTTGACTTGACGTATGATACATAACTGCAGGAAATTTCTGCATATGTCTGGCAGTGGTGCCTTTTGCACGGTCGTAACCGGAAACCCTCCGTCGATGACATATTTTGCATTTTTCAAGTTCGAATGATCAGTCGTTGCTAAATCCCTGTACAAGCTAGATTTTGGAGGTGTAGATCCCAGTTGCTGCTTCAATAAAGTGCTTAATCAAAATCACTATTTAAAAATATACATCCCAGAGCTTGGCAGTGGGCTACGTTCTGCCATCAGTTGAAGCTTAGTTTTGAATTCTTCTTGCACATCTTTCACAATCTTCTTCAAACCATTAGTATAATAATAATAAAGTATACAAATAATTATTGTATTTTGGAAATGACATACATTAATTGTACCAAGTAGCCTATATCTTTTTGTTACACATATCTAAAGCCATAAATTAAACTTAGACTTATTGAAGAAATCTTTCATCATATAACCAGTGTTTCGATATTATTTGGCTCATAATATTATTAATCACTTAACTTGTTTTGATGAAACTCGATATTTATTTGCCTACAATCTGAATATAGGCGTATGCCTATATTATCTCGGGGATAATCACCCACGCACAAATATATAAATTCTTATAATTTCGCATGGTGCCAGGGAGTTGAAATTTGCTAGGCCTATATTTGTTTTATAAGTGAGTGATGAAAGAAAAAAAATAAGGACTCTAATTTTGATTACTTGATCCCAAAGGGTGAAAATGGTAGCCTACACAATAAATATACAATTTTTAAGTGTCACAATAAAAAGGAAAGCACTTGCATTTCCATTACTTGCGCCAAAGGGAAATTAAGCAATTAAGGGCTTCAGAATCCCATATGAGCTTTTTAAATTCAACACACTATTATTAGTTGAAGACTAAAATTATTGATAACAATAGCTTTTAAGTAGCTTAGTAGTAACGGCGCTAAATGTAATTATTCACAACTGAGTGAAACACAAATTAATCCATTGAACTAGCCACTGACGAAACAAAACAAATGGCAAGTGTAGGCCAGAGAGTGGTATCTGCGCATGCGTTGGCACGAGATCGGTGTTCGAGTGGCAGGTGCGTGGCGCAGCGCGAGGCACAGAAGTTGCGCCACGCCACTGCTAGTTGTTGGTAAGAAAGCCCGGGTCCCAAGTATATCTTTTCTTTTCAAAAGTAAAGCTTAATATTTATTTATATACTAGCTGGCCCGATTCGGCTTTGCACGGATAGACAAATCAAAGTGAAATGTACAGTAACAAAAAATATATTATATCAATAAATATATTACACTATGTATTTCTTATGGGGATTTTTAGTAACTTTGACCCCCCTAAACCTCCCCTAAAATTTCGAATTTTGAAAACCTTTCTTAGAGAGCACCTATGGCCCTAGAGGAAGCTACATACCAAATTTCATTCCAATCCGTTCAGTAGTTTTAGAGAAATCGTGATTTAGTAAATTTGACCCTCTCAAACTCCCCCTAAAATTTCGAATTTTTTGAAAACCTTTCTTAGTGAGCACCTATGGCCCTAGAGGAAGCTACATACTAAATTTCGTTTCAATCCATTCAGTAGTTTTTGAGAAATCGTGATTAGTGAGTAAGTGGATTTGGCTTTTATAGGCCTATATATAGATTATGTAGTAACATCAATATTTATGGATAATACATACTAAACATTTTATTTAACAAGAATATCAATAAAAAACTGTTTGTGTATTTCAAAAATTAATTTATAAACATTTCTTTCAGTCATTTTTATTTTTTTTTTTTTTTGATTTATGAACTTTTCTATTGAGTCACACCTGTTTATATCTGTCTATGGAGTTTGAAGTAACTCTCAGATGAGTTCAAATTATTAATATAAACATATTTTCCAATACTGGAGTTGTGGAGAGGAGGCAGATCGGTTGTGCCCTGGCACAAAAGGCGTTTGCTGTCCCCCGAGCCATCGCCGATAAATGCGCTTGAGTAAGTTAAGAAAATAAAAGACTTACATCGACTGTCAGCGATTAGATCACTATTGTTGAATGTTTCTGTGAGTGCATTATGCTCATATATTGGACGGTCTAACTTCACTCTGCATGAATAATTAGGTTCTAACTTTTTTCTAACGTTGAATGTAGATGATTCTGCATCTGCGTGTTTGTTATCTATAAAGAAAAGAACAGTTCATTATTTCATGCTAAAACCACATTTTACAAAACTCATGAGATTACAAGTATTATTTTACTTTAGTTCGTCCTACTTAACATATTCAAATGTTTTACCATACATAAATAGAAACGCTTATAAAATTCACAACAAATTAAATACTATATATACACTTAAATATTAAATGTGAACATACAGGGATTATTCATTCAAGAATGCCTATCTATATAACGTCATTAGTAAACGATAAAAGGTGTTTGGAGTTTTGGTAAAGTACACCTTACTCAGGGGGAACAGCGTGGTCATCCAGTTGGAATTCACGCCTCCAAAACAGTTCAAGGAACGCTATGTTGCTCCCTATAGTCCTAATTATAATTTGTGCAAAGTGGGAGGGCGCTTGAAAATGTTTCCTGTGACTAATCCTCACACACTCACGCAAACTCACGGGCTACCGACCCTTATTAGTTGCGATGCGTCACCTATTTTGTGCTATTCTCAATTCCCTAGTGTTTTTTATAATGCATTTTAAAGTTAACATATATTAGTATGATTCTGATTTATTATGATCCAGAAATTAGTTATAAGCAAATAAATACCAAACACGTTATGCATGGCCTACACAACAAACCATTAAAATAATGGATGGAGTGAATAAAACCTAGCATCTGCCTGTTAGAATCTACCCCTTAGATTTAGCTCTTGCTCAAAATCGAGCGAATAAACAGGTGCTACTTCTAGGTAGCATGATCTTAGTAAGTTAGAATCATCCCGTGACAAATTAAGCAACTGCTAGCTGTTTCTAAGTCTAGCTGCAGCTAGGTTGCGTGTTGTCACTTATGATTTCCCCGCATCTCTCCCCTATGTTGTTGTGGCGGCATTCCCAGTGTTATTCTAGTGTACTGTGTAACAAAAACACCTGGATATGTCACTTTTTGTAAACATTTGACAAATAATCCTGTTGTGATGGGTGAATCTAAACTACCAGCTGCTATTAAAGCGAGAAAAGATGCTTGGGCTAAAATCAGAAAAGAGTTTTCGAACTTGATTGGAAAAGCAGTTACTGTTGGGCAGTTAAATAAGTTGCTTAGTAATATGAAATCAAGTGTGAAGAAGAAAACCTACAAAAAATCTACATATAAAAAGCCTATAAAATTGGAGCAGGAGGAAGAAGACTTTTATTATTTTATGAGTAAGGACGAAAATCATGTTTGCAACAAGCGTTACCCCAGCAAATGATACTGATGACGATGATGATAACAATTTCTTAAGTGAAGAACCCGGCAATGGTGCACAACAATTGACTAAAAAAATTCGAAAAGTGCTAAAAAAAGTTCAGACTTACGACATGGAAGAAACAAAAGACCTTCCAACACCACAGCTTCAAAGAATTGTTGTTGTTGAAGCTACAAGCTGAAAATGGATCGTGAAAAAAATAAACTTGAGAACATGAAAAAACTTTCAGCTGATACAACAACTCAGACAGGTTTAGAAAACTTCTTTGTGATCCAGAACTTCTAATTTAGTTTTGAAATAAATATACTGTAATGTACAGTATAAGATAAAAATTATAAATAAATATTGAGCTTGACTTGAATAAACTTAGAACACAAAACCTCACAACTAATACGTTCATTAACTCAAACGCGTTTCAACGACAAAGTCACCATCTTCAGTGATGCACGAGCTACAATAGTCAAACTATAACTAATCTAACAGTGTTTCATGTCCCGTATTTATACAGAACTAGCTGAGTGCCCGTGCTTCGCTACAGGGAATTTGTTTGTTGCATCACAATGATTCATATTGATTCATAAATAATTGTCATATTTTCTCTCATTTTCTTTCATCTATTATTTCACGAAAGGTAAATTATAGCACGTACATTCAATTAGTTTGGTATTTATTGTTCACTGGCTGCTCGTCAATCGTCTTCGTCACGGTATGTGTGCAAAATAAATTAAATCAATAAAAAAATTCAGAGTGAAGAGCGTCTTCTTTTTCGACACCTTAATCTACAGACTGGTAAATCACAGTCTTAGCTGGATGTTTGCAGATCACCCATATATGTCTTTAATATGCCAATGTATAGATCGGGATAGGTTTGATCAGCTTACGTCTAAAATATTTTCTAAAAATTAATAAGTGCCAAATTTCAGCTCTCAGGAAAGAATTCCAATCAATATTTATTGTTTTTAGGGTTTGTTGTAACATTTTCAACTCTTAGCAGCTCGTAACAAAATGTAAAACTGGTTTATTTTGTATAAGTATCTTGTAAGAAATATTTACAAAATTTCAGCTCTCTAGCTTTAAGGAAAGTATAAAAATTTATGTTTACTGTTTTTAGGGGTTGTTATCACATTTTCATCCTTAGCAGCACTTAACGAAATGTGCAACTGGTTTACTTTTTATATGTATCGTGTAAGAAATAAATGTACAAAATTTCAGCTCTCTAGTTTTGGAAATAATGAATATTAATATTTATTGTTTTTAGGGGTTGTTAACACATTTTCATCCCTAGCAGCACTTAACGAAATGTACAACTGGTTTACTTTTTATATGTATCTTGTAAGAAATAAATGTACAAAATTTCAGCTTCCTTGCTTTAAGGAAATTATAACAAACGATATTTTTTGTTTTAGGGGTTTTTTCAACCCTTAAAGGCCAAATAGTTTAAAACCCTTTCTTAGTTCGCCTCTAGCCCCTATTGAGCAATATGTGTACCAAATTTCACGTTCCTAGGTGGTATTCAATTAATATTTATAATTTTAGGGGTTGTTACTACATTTTCACCCCTTAGCAGAACGTGACAAAATGCTTTTTATATCTATCTATCGTGTAAGAAATAATTGTACAAAATTTTAGTTTTCTAGCTTTAAGGAAATTATAATACACAATAGTTACGGTATATTTTAGAGGTTATTTCAGCCCTTGAAGACCAAATATTTTAAAATCGTTATACTTAGTGGGCCTTTAGCTCCAATGAAAAATATGTGTACCAAATTTCACGTTCCTGGGAGATAGGGTTTTTGAGTTGTATAACAAACAATATTTATTGTTTTCGGGTTGTTTCAACCCTTACAGGTCAAATATTTTAAAATCATTTCTTAGTGCGTCTCTTGCCCCTATAACAAATACGTATAGGCCTACCAAATTTCACGTTCCTAGGAGTTAAGGTTTTTGAGATATATAGCAAACAATATTTATTGTTTTAGGGGTTGTTTCGACCCTTGCAGGCCAAATATTTTAAAATCCTTTCATAATGCGCCTCTTGCCCCTATGAAAAATACGTATCCAAATGTCACGTTCCTAGCAGGTAAGGTTTTTGAGATATATAACAAACAATATTTATTGTTTTATGGGTTGTTTCAGCCCTTAAACTGGCCAAGTATTTTAAAATCCTTTCTTAGTGCGCCTCTTGCCCCTATGACAAATAGGTCTACGTATACGAAATTTAACGTTCCTAGGAAGTAAGGTTTTTGAGATATATAACAAACATTATTTATTATTTTATTGGTTGTTTCAGCCCTTACAGGCCAAATATTTTAAAATCATTTCTTAGTTCGCCTCTAGTGCCTATGAGCAATATGTGTACCAAATTTCAAGTTCCTAGTCTAGGTTGTATGGTTTTTGAGAAACTGTGATCAGTCAATCAATCAATCAATGAGTGGTATTTGGATTTTATAAGTATAGATTCAAAGGGGCCTGGCTTAAGACTACGTTACATTAGTGGGGCGTTACCAATTGCCTTGCGTTATTATAACTAGCCTAACATTAACTATATAACTAAACAAGATACTAACCTAATAATAATCTCATACGATAAATTATTATAATTAATATAGAATTTTGTATGGGTCCTAATTCATTATTTAGAATTATTTTACTATGTTTGTTAATATAAAAAGTTTCCCTACCATCAAGCATCTATTGTGTAAGTTTAGTTACATTTTTCAATAATACAGAGTTTTCTATTTTAAAATGATGGTTCTAATCTAAACAATGTTTAGCCATAGCAGATTTATCTGGCCTATTGTACCTGTAAACTTAAGTTTACAGAAAACATCAGAGCATGATTGGTGCTGTACTATCTATCATGACCTAAATTCTGATGTATAGTACTGTAGTAATTATTTGGAGGGTATATTATTTTATTTGAGAGAATATATTTGCTTTCAGAAAACAATTTGTTAGAATTGAAATAGCACAGTAATACACGTTAGAATAAAACTAATGTAATGTTTTACTGTTAACTGTAAAATGACAATAGGAGCGGTATGTTTACCTCCTAACTAGTCCAAATAATGTCCCAAAGTCAGAAATTGTGTCCCTTCCATTTCCCTCTACACTCCTCATTTGAGCATTCATTGACTGGACTATTAAGACACAATTTGTTCAATTTTACTTTTCACAAATCATACGAGTGATCCCTTCATTTGGTGAACTACTGAACTACACTCTTGGCTCTATATAACGTCATTCGGCTCAGTCGAAGTGAGTCGATCTTTTAAACGGCTCGTTCATGAGTAACACAAGTCTCCAAGAAAAGTATAACTTTCGTAGTAAAAGTATAACGTTTGTTTTATATACACTGATAAAGTAAAATGGCAATTAACATACACACGGATTAAAAATAGTTTTAGTGCACAAGAAACAAACCTTAATTGAAATGTTACAGAGGAACACTAGAGGTAAAATAATCCTTTTCGAATAAACCTACAGCTTCAGGTGCAGGTGGGAGGTAGATTTCCATGTTATTATATGAATTGAATGTAGGTTCCACCAGTCAAGGTTAACCCTGGAGGAACTAGTTTGCAACTTTTCTTTTATTTGTATTTATATCAAAAACAAAAATGTATATTTGACAGAAAGTAAAATATATTATACAAATATGTTTTATCTTGTTTAGTAAGTTGTAATAGCCCACCATCACCAAAAAGGTGATACCGTTATAGGGAAGAAAGAAAAAAAAACGTTAGAAGTATGTTTACAAATATTTATGTTTCCAAAAATTAAAACTATTACTAACCAAATAAACGGTATCAGGAACTGGTACATACTTTCTCACAAACATATTTAAATTATTAAACAGATTCACTGTGACTTCATAATTGTAGGAGAGGTGATTTATTAAAGTAGGAGATTAACTAATAAATATTAATGTTATTATTATCTAGAGCTAAAACTATTCTATCGATTTCGAACAAATTTTGCACCAAACACGTCAATTAGGCCTGTATAGATGCACGAAAATAGATTTTGAACATTTTTGAAAAACAACCCCCTTTATGGCCAAAATCCCCCAAAAATCAGTTATTATTATTATTAGCTAAACGAGAATTTTCAGAAAGATGCGGTTTTTCGCATATGGTAAGGTACATTAAAATCTACAAATAAGCCAAATTGTATTAAAATCGTTAGAGTTGTATTTTTATAAAAAAATAATAACTAATTTGTTTTTTGGGTGGGGGGGTTTGGCCAAAATAGTTGGTTGTTTTTCAAAAATTTTCAAAACCGTTTTTCGTGCATCCATACAGGCCTACTTGGCATGTCTGGTGCAAATTTGTTTGAAATCGATCGAATAGTTTTCGCTCTAGATTTGTACACATACAGACAGACATTTTGTAAAACCACTTTTTTGGACTCAGGGGGTCCCAAAACGGATATGTCCACAAAAATCTCAACATCGATTTTTTTCGCGATCACTATACTTCTTTCTCTATACTATAGTATAGTGAGAAAGTAAAAGGAAACGAAAGGAAAATCTTAAGTTTGTATACAACTTTTGAAATAGCCGTGTACAAACTGACATCCCTCGATGATAAGCCAAAAAACAGGCTTTCTTTTTTGGCACCTTATTAATTCTACCAACAAAAATAGTTGACAGGTCGAGAAACTGTTTTGTTTGTTTATGAATAAGAATGTTTTTATTCCTTTTGTTATTTGTAGTGTTGTAAAGTGTATTTGTAAAGTATATCTATTGCAATACAATGTACATATCGTAAGTAATTTTTAGTTGCACATTTTTATTAAATTGTTTATGTACCGGCCTATTATGGTAATGTGTATAGTAAAACCAATAAATATTTATTTTACATTTTATCTAAAAAAAATACTTTTAATGTTATTTATGAAGTATACAATTTGTTATTTTATACGTTGTTGGTCACACTAGTGTTTGTAATGTTTCGTATGGAGTACAATATTTAATTACATTCTAAGTAATAAAACAGTGCTATGGACGAGATACCGATACTGTGTGGACCTGAGATTTACAGGCGCTAAGACTGGTGCCGTTGGCCACGGCTGTACTAGCCATGTCACTAATATGTTTTGCAGAACTATCAACCCTCCGATTTCTCAGAAATGCCGACTTTCAAATCCTAGTGAATCACCTCGGTAACATCCTTCAATACTATTGTTGAACACACTTACTAATTTTTAATAAAGAGAACTTCCGTGTTTTCAAGAGAAGAGATGCGGACCGATGTTTTTAGAAATGCGTTTACAATAAGTGACAATGCAAAACCAATGCACTGTGCCGTGCGGGTTGCGTTCTTTCCAGGTCCACACTCGTAAGTACAGCACAGTACTTCTTCCCATCAACCAAATTACTTTCAGAACTCGTACATTTTATGTTAAAATTACAATTTAACTTGGATACAGATATTTTTATCAACGTATCTAAAGCAAACTGTATGAGAGTTTGATAAACCTAATCTTAGTTTAGGCAGTCTAGAGTAAAAGTATCTTAATCAAAGGTCAAAGTTAACTATACAGTATAACGTAACACTTTTTATGATACGACTTATTGTGAGAAATACCTTCTAACAGTGGAAGAGATTCCTCCATCCTGCGAAAACTCTAGCACGGCTTCATCGTCGTCACCTGTCACTATATTAAAAACAAGCCGATGCCCATCGTCCAAAGAACAGAACAGCATAGTTCGGGTCACTCGATTGTTACACTACGCCGAACTTATCAGTAGATAAGTGTTAAACGATATCGAAGTTTTCAAAGTAAACAAATCGGTTAGAGTAAATACATAAAGTCGATATCTTCGTGTGATGCAATAAGACGTCGAATATTGTTGATCAGAACTGCCACGACTGGAAAACTGTTTCGGTAAAAGCACGAAATAAACCGTTCATGCGTGACATTTAGAAAGTATCCCATTTCCTATTTCCCTGTAGTACAGACGGGCTCGACTATGACTGGAGAGAAACTCAACTTATTTATGGGTTATTGCTTCCTTTTCGTGTATAAATATCGAGAATAATCAGTAGGAGTAGAAGAAAAACATATTTTGTGATATCATAAGAATTAATCCACGCAGGATATTTAAAATTAAAGGATTAAATAATGTTAGAAGTGATTTTTAAAGTTGAGCCGTAAGTTAATAATAATAATAATTAGACATAAAAGAAAATATATTGTGTTAGTAGGAGAAACTGCTAGACATTAGAATTAAAAGGATTAGGTAATGTTAGAAGTGGTTTATAAATTTGAGCCGGAAGTTAATAAGAATAATAATTAGACGTAAAAGAAAATATATTATTTTAGTAGGAGAAACTGCCAGACATTAGAATTAAAAGGATTAAGTTATGTTAAAAGTGATTTATAAATTTGAGCCTAAAGTTAATAATAATAATAATTAGACGTA
>JAGFPH010000964.1:308187-324081 GCA_018207615.1 Philaenus spumarius
TCGCAATAACACATTGTTAAAGACATGTATTGTGAGTCCGGTTAAAACTACTTGTTATTCGATTAGCTTAATCCGGTACAGTACAAAAGTAATAGCGTTACGAACCTGTTTCTTCGGTATTGTTTTGACATTCCATTTGCAATAACACATTGTTAAAGGCGATGTATTCTTGATCCGCGACGGACGAAGAACTGCTCGATAATTGGGAATACATTTTATTCGCACTTTACACGATCAGACCTCACTTACTATTTCAACGCTCGATGTTATTATTTTAGCACTGTATGCGTAATAAACTGTAAACGACACATAGTCGTTACTTCTTAAAGAATCTCGACTACAATAAACTTGTTATCACGGGTAGGCCTTCAACACAATCACGTGTTATCAAGTCAGCTGACATTTGTGAGGTATTTTGTGCAAGGTACGTATTTAACTTCGTGGTAACAAATTACTGAAATTAGCATGCAATTAGTTTGCTAACTTTCCAGATTATCGATACAGAAATCACTGTTGAGAATCCGACGGTCCAGCTCTTTTGTGATTTTTGTTCTTCAAACGAACAGATTACAGTATATCAAATTTATAGGCATTTTATTGATAGCAACGTTTTCAGGAACAACAACTAATCCAAGTGGTCGGGATGTTTAACCCGTAAATTGTCGGTAATAAACGATTTTGGTATATACTGTTTGGGTCAAGACTTTGATAAAAAAATCTAATTTGTTCCTAGGGCCGTCGGTGACGGTTCCTTAAAGATTCTGAGCAGTTTTGTTTTCAAAATAATTCGTCAAAGGTTGATGCTACGATTAAAATGTCTATGACAAACAAGGAAAGATCAAATTATTTTTACATTTTAGCAAAATATAAGCATCTTTGTTTGTGAGTGTTAATATGTAAAGACTAGTTGTGATAATCAGGCGTATGTTAACAAATCGCAAGGAGAAAGTCCATTAAGGGGCTGCTGTAGCGGATTTTTATCCCGTAAAAGCAATTTTTAAATTTAAAACCATTATGTTTCGTTTACTTTTTATCATAACATTGATCATAAGGTCTCATTTTAACCGTAATTACAATACGCATCCGTTTTGTGTTTAAATTTTTTTAAATCCTATTTATTTATTATGTAATCTACATTTTTTTATAACAAAGTTTAAATTTGTTTCCTTACTCGATAAAAAATTAATAATTAAAAGTCAATCGCAAGCCGGATCAGCAATTTTATAAAGAATGTTTATTGTTTTCTCACCACGCAATTACAAAATATAGATTTATAAAATCGTTTTGAGAAGCAACTAAAATTTTATTTTTTGCATTTTTTGTTTTTTTGTTGCTTATTAGTGCCCTTTCATTTAGCTTTAAAACAAGCCTAAATTTATTATTATACCTCAACTCTAAGTGGTTAAAAATACGTTTTTGGTATACAGACGTATACAGACATACAGACAGACATTTTGTAAAACCCACTTTTTTGGACTCAAGGGGTCCCAAAACGGATATTTCCACAAAAATCTCAACATCGATTTTTTTGCGATCACTATACTTTCTACTATGTAGTATGGTGAGAAAGTAAAAAATCGTAATTTTTGCCCGACATCCACTTCAAATAACAGTTTTCACTTAGCAAAATCTTCCGAGGCAACTTTGACAGTGAATGTGCTGCGCTACGTTACAGTGGCAGTGTGAAACACCATCTGCTACCTCCCAAATCCGCTACGCTGCACTACTCTCCGCTACGCTTGCAGTGTGTATTTACCCTTATATAGTACATATCTTACATTAGTACATATCTATGGTCTTATCCCGCCATCGCATCGCCACCCCAGTCTGCTGTAGCCGCTATATCTTGTCGCTTGTGCCATTTATCGTGCCTTATTGTGTTTTGCGATTATTGTCACTCGTACAATGGGAAAACACGCGTAGTGAAATGGAGTGGAGGGCGGAGCAAGTATTTAAACTCATTTATTTGTACCGGGAACATCCTGCTTTATGGAGTGAGCCTATCGCTGATTTTAAGGACAAGAATTTGAAAAATTATGCTTGGGCCGAAAGCCGACATCTCGCGGGAGATGAATCTCAGCAAGATCGACGTACAATGAGAATGCTCATTTTTAATTTTCAAAAGTGGCGATCAAGTTCAAAAATGTTGCAAACAAAATTATAGACTTGAAATACACTTTGTTAGAAACATTTGTTTTCAACCCCTGTTGACAACAAGTGTTGTCAACGAATGTTTTAAACATTTTGTTATCAACTCCGGTTTAAACGCGGCTTAAAGCGTTCAAACTAACTTTCTAGTCGCTCGCCGAAGGTTTTTCGTTTCTCGCCCCAACTGTAATGGCCGCCAGTGGCTTCACTGCCCAATATGCAACTTTTATTATTATTTTTAATTTGTAATAAATTACCTGCTTACACGCTTCCTCAACAAGGGTTAAATTTATTAAATTACAAGTGAAAAAACATGGACCAAGACCGGAATTTGAACCCAGGACCTTTGCATTGTAATTTATTAAAAATAATATTAAATAACACCACTGTAGGCTGAAAAAAGAATTGAGATTGTTTTCAATGTTGCATGCGAGGTATTCAGTCTATTAATTCATAAATGCAGTAAAATAGTACAAGTGAGATAACATCGACCAATATCTGGGGGATCAGGATGGGTCGCCGGAATACTACCCCCGGAAAACTACCCCCCAAGCAGGTTCCTACATCATTTTGACGTCAGAGATAGGGGGGGGGGCAGTTTTCCAGTCACGCACACTCAAGTTTCGATGCGTTTTGTAATCTTCAATACAACGAATAATTCTTAGATGCGGAATACTACCCCCCGGAAAACTACCCCCCCAGGTGAAACGTGACGTCACGAAATCTGCCAACTAACCAATATGGGAGCCGTTAGTTGGCAACTAACCTAACCTAACCTAACCTAACCTAACCTAACCTGACGTCAAAATTACGTAGGAACCTGCTTGGGGGGTAGTTTTCCTGGGGGTAGTATTCCGGCGACCCGCTTTTGCTAGGGGGGTAGTAATCCAGTCGCGGACACGGCTCCCATATTGGTTAGTTGGCAGATTTCGTGACGTCGCGTTTCACCTGGGGGGGGGGGGGTGGTTTTCCGGGGGATAGTATTCCGCATCCCCATCAGGATAGCTTAGTGGTAGAGAGTTGCCCCGGAAAGGCAAAGGTCCTGGGTTCAAATCCCGGTCTTGGTCCATGTCTTTTCACTTGTAATTTAATCAATTTAACCCTTGCTGAGGAAGCGTGTAAGCAGGTAATTTATTACAAATTAAAAATAATAATAAATAACACCACTGTAGGCTGCAAAAAGAATTGAGATTGTTTTCAACGTCGCATGCGAGGTATTCAGTCTATTAATTCATAAATGCAGTAAAACCGTACAAATGAGATAACATCGACCAATATCTGGACGATCAGGGTAGCTCAGTGCTAGAGTGTTGCCCCGGAAAGGCAAAGGTCCTGGGTTCAAATCCCGTTCTTGGTCCAAGTTTTTTCACTTGTAATTTAATAAATGCAGCTTTTAAATGGCAAAAGTCCCTCTATGTCTATTCTGTGCTCGCTGGTAAGAACATATATAGTGCCTGCACAGGTATATGAAATCACTCCTACTGTGACATATGAGCAGGACGCTACTATTGGATATGCTAAATTCTAGCCTTTGTATTTGTAGGAGGTGTTTATAAAATAATAATTGTGACTTTCTTTAATATATAAAGTTTAGTTCGTATCACTTACTAGAATATAGAAATATAATTAATTAATGATTACAAAGGTAAATCGTAAAATAATGGTTATATTTATAATAGAGTAAAACTAACTGAGTCTGATAATTAACCCTGTAGTAATAAGAGTGACATCATGTGGGTAGTAGTTATAACGAAGGGTACTTGTAAACTCAACAAATCCATTTTTCAAGAGTAATTTGCAAATATTGAGGACAGTTTTCATATAGATTTGATTCGGTCAACTTTAATGTCATGCACTTTATCATACACAAAATAAAAAAGCAGAGATTTGGACAGTTTTAGTTTTTAAACACAACTATATTTTTAATACAACTTATATCTTTTTACAAATAGCACTTATTTAGCTTTTTTTTAACCAGTTTACCAAGATAACAATGTTTTCAATGGTTTGGTGGTTTGTATAATAGTTTCTAAATAATTTCTAAATGTTCTGTTTGAATGTTTTTTTGTTACACAAAAGGCTGTACAAAATATCTGGAGTTTTACAATAAATAGTTTATAAAATAGCCTAGATTTTTATTCTCATTACAAAAACTTCACTTTTATTTAAAATGAGGTTGTAACAAAACTATGTCCGACTAAATAACAGAAATATTTTTTTTCTTTCTGTTTGTTAGATTCAAAATCTCTAACATTTAAATAATACATTATTATAATAATACATAGTACAATAATAGTTTTTGGCAAATTTTCTGATTAAATTTTTCTGTACGAAAGTGAATACCGTACCAGAACTTTGTGTAACGCTCCTACACTATATTTTCCACTAATCTTTAACATTTTAACACTACAATAAAGTATACATTAAAAAAGTTTACACCTTGTACAAATCTTAAATTAAAGATTATTTCTAAACACAATATTACAATTACATCACTTACGCTAATAATTAATTTACTAAACCTTTGGAAAAGAAAAAGGTTCGTTAAAACTCGCTTAAATAATTAGACCGTCTTTAGTAGGAACATAACTGTTGGAAATGGAAAGTATAATGGAATAAAAAAATATAACAACACTTGAAGACAAAGAAAAAAGTAATACTGAATCGATAACTATTGATTAAAGTCTTGTATGTCAACACTCAGAATTAGAAGAAGCTATTGAAGTTATGAGGTCTAAGGAACTGTAAGAATGTAGAGCTCGTCTAGATCGCTTTATCTTGATGTAGTGCTGCACGAGGGTTAATAACAAAAACAAACCAAAAGTTAAAAACAAACACGAAAGGTATGTTTGCGATGCAGGCAGAATGATTACTGTGAAGTACATTAATGTTGCGATGTACCATGGTAGACCGACTTGATTCTGAAAATAAAATAATAACAATTAAATCAAATCTACAGTAAAATATGATTAACTTATCATTTTAACATAAGTCAATGTTAAAAAGAAAAATCACTGGAAATATTATATTTTATCAAGTAGAAAATTAAGCAATCCATTATCATTTATAAGCAGTTTTGAAACTACTTAAATAATTCCGATTTTAATCAATACAAAATTCCTACATGGAAAGATTCAAAGTTACCAAAACTGAATTTGGAGTTACTTATATTTTCTAAAATCTTTTGTTGTGTTTTAAAACACCACAGATTCAATCACCATCTTAAAATACCTTTCTATTTATAAGTATGCAATACTGTACACACATGACAGAATATTCTTATTACTTGAATATGGACCACTGCAGGGAAACATGACCATTTTCCTTGTGGTTTTGATCAAACATTGTAAATAGATAAAACTTTACATAAAGCAAAAGTCCTCTGTTTTACTTATCATACAATTTTATGGTTCCATAAAAGAACTTTCATAGGAATACTCATTTTATTGATGCTGCCTGTCATAGTTACATTTCTCAGGAACAGATAAAAGTAGAATTTTTACAAAACAAACTAACCTGTATACATTCCAACAATCATAACTTAAACAATATTATTTTACTAATAATTTCAGAAGGACTAAGTGGTCTCATATTTAAGAGATGTATTTTAGGCTGACCGGCCACCGAAAGCGGAGCTGAGCTGAGCTGAGTCAGCTTCCAATACCGAATGAAAGGTTTTTAATGAAAGGCCGGCCACCAGATCCTGAGCTGAGCGGAACGGCATCGCAAGGTTCAACTCCACTCAGCTTTGACTCGACCGAAGTTCGGTTTTGTACTACGCTTAGCTTCCCCCAACACAACAACTCTAAAAAAAAATCCTTTGTGACAGTTCCGTTCTTACAGCGTAGCCTGTAAAATTATTTTATTTTGGTTCAGTTATATCTGTAATATCACTCCGAATATTTTCTAAAATTTCGTTAAACTGATCACGAGTCATTCGTTGTTCTCCTGTTAAATCATTGAAAAGGGTGTTAAATTCTCCACACTGATTCCTCCTTTTTAAGTAAAGACTTTGCCAATTTCTTTTTGCAAGTTCCCACTAAACATGATGTCATATAAGTAAATTCGATGTCTGAATCATCAGATTAAGAACTAAGGCACAAATATTCGATTTTTCTGTTCAACTCCGACATGACCAACTTTGCGAAAAATTGTATACGGAATATGAGAAGGATACCGATACAAGGCAAGTTGCTGACTGAGATGATTGCCGATGCCCTCAGTTCAGCTCAGCTCCGCTTTTGGTGGCCGGTCAGCCTTAACTCCGCTCAGCTCAGCTAAGCTCAGCTCAGCTCAGCTAAGCTTTTGGTGGCCAGTCAGCCTTAGGATAATGAATCTATTTTATTTTTTTGTTTCTTAGTTTTCAAGATAATTTCACCAGTAAATAAATAAATAAATATTGTTACCAGTAAAGTATTGAACACAATTCACTATACAAAAAATAGGGGTTTTTTACTAAATTTTTAAAAAAGTAAAAGAACATATACTGTACTAAATTAATTTGGATATCATTAGAATTATGATCATTGAATTATTCTATTCAATCAGAGTAATGAAGCAGATTCCTGCACCACATAAGAAATGTTTGCAACATGATTAGTAGCTTACCTTTTGAATACTATTTGGTTGAATAGGGAATGCATTTTCCATAATGTTAACTAAAGTGTGAATCACTATATTAGGTGATGCTTTGAAGATTTAAAGTAATGAGCATTGAAACTAAACAGTGCTAGCATCCAGGCACGGATACAGTGGGAGGGTCATGACCCCCCAAAAAAAAATTATAAGGCTTGATTTATATGTTTGATTTAACCCTACAAGCGATAAAATAACACTATACTGTCGTCTCAGAAGCCGAGCAAGTGGCAGGCAGCATTATTGTATCGTCTGATTGTGTTGAATATTTCACCTACTATAAATCATCCAATCTCAATAAATCAAAAACAATTGGAAAAGAAATGTTTTAAATATTATTTTTTGTATTTACAAATTTGTTCTAAAACGTATATTTACATATTATTATGTAATCATCGTTTGTAATAATTGTAGTTGTCTAAAAAGATGACGCCGCACGAGAACCAAAACGAAAAGACACAAAACTTTTCACTTTTCTAAGGCTCATAATCGTTAGACAGACTTGTTTTGAAAGAATATAAGGTCACCTTTGAATTCGCAAAGATTTGAACTTTCTAACATTGTCTTCCAATCATTCGTCACTCTTATATTTTTTTAATATTATGAAGTTTTCTGTAACCCCTTAAGATTTTACAGTTTTTCAACCAATGAGCAAGCATATTTTGTAATCGATATATCTAGTACAAATCGATATACTTGTACATTGATGTTTATATGGATTTTTAGTGTAAATTCTATATTTTCGTTTGATATAACGAAAACCTGATTTACTGTTCATGGGTTACAGCTATAGGTCTTGTCTGTGAAATATGTACCATTGTGCAGATTGTCTTAGCGCATTTAGCCCAGCCTATAGAACAAAAAGAAGTCTAATTTTGTTACTGAATTTAACAGCAAGCGACATCAACAGTGACTTTAAGAGTAGCACAAGGGTATGTAAAAAACAAAATCTATCA
Source organism: Philaenus spumarius (assembly GCA_018207615.1). Classification (NCBI taxonomy): domain Eukaryota; kingdom Metazoa; phylum Arthropoda; class Insecta; order Hemiptera; family Aphrophoridae; genus Philaenus; species Philaenus spumarius. Next base: position 315,927 of record JAGFPH010000964.1, read on the forward strand.
GGCAAGCAGCTTTTGCACATTTTGTATAAACAAAACTTACAATCAATTACGACTATTTGGGTGTTTCGTAAATTTTATAAAAAAATTATGAATGGATCAAGATACTTCCAAAAAACCTACAAATTGTTTTTTATAGACCGTGATTGGACCATTTTTCAATGAGAAAAGTCGGAAAAAAGCTTAAAAACTACCATTTTTTAAAAGTTCATATCTTAGTTAATTTATAATGTTAAGGACAGATTTTTCAGAAAATGATTGTTTATCATGTGTTCTTCAAACAGGAAGAAGATGAAATTTGTTGCGTTTATAGTTTTTGCACAACTTCAGTATAAACAATGTAGGCCCAGTATAAACAATCTTACATAATTTGCCCAATTAATCTGAGTGGCCCGTTTTAACTTTACTAAACGGATTCTCGAAGTAGACCTTAAAATCTTCAATTCGCATATCTGCGATTTTTTAATAATATAAAAATTTTTATACTGCAACTGTGCAAAAATTATTAATGCGTCAAATTTCATCTTACGCCTGTCTGAAGTACACATACTAAACAATAATTTTCCAAAAGATCTGCCCTAAATATTGTAAATTAACAAAGATATGAACTTTTGAAAAAATTTCTCGGTGAGAAATGGTCCGATCAAGGTTTTCAAAAACTATTTTGTAGGTTTTTTAGACTAATTCTTTACAAATGTTTCGTTGGAAGTATCGTGATCCTTGCATAAGTTTGTATAATATCAACAAAGAACCCAAAAAGTGCAAACTTATGGTTATTTTTGTTTATAAAAAATGCACAAAAATGTCCTTGCCTGATAATTTTTGTTGTTATACACCTATGTGCTACCTTTAAAGCCACTGTGGATGTCGCTTGTTGAAATTCAATAACAATAAATATCTCTATTTTTGTTCTTGTTGGGCAAAAATTGTTTTACGGAGCGTGCCGCTGCATGGAGTTGTATGACTTAAATAAGTGAGAGCTTGTGTTAAGTTGTTTTAAATATAGTAAAACAAAATGGATTTAATAATCGTGATGTGGAGTTATAATTTTAGTACCGTTCCTGTTAACTCTTCAATAATTATGGTTTATTTTCTTCTTTAATCCGCAAGAAACTGTTGCTCTTTCAAGAAAATATTTATGGCCCATAAATGCACTAAAAAACTATTCCATAGAGTTTATACATATTTTTTAATTGCCCAAACGCGTTGTTGTTAAATTCTTGGTAATGTAGTTTTCGACTTCTTATGACCCCTCTTATGTAATTAGGACTGGTAAAACAATTTTGATTGAAAATAAGAATACATTTCCCATAATGTTAACTAAAGTGTGAATCACTATATTAGGTGATGCTTTGAAGATTTAAAGTAATGAGCATTGCAACTAAACAGTGATAGCATCTTGCATCTCGTAAGCAATGTATGCAATATAATTAGGACTGGTAAAACAAATTTGATTGAAAATATGAATACATTTCCCGTACTGTTAACTAATGTATGAATGGACTAAATGGGTGATGCATTGAAGATTTAAAGGAGTTGGTGTTGCAACTATGCAGTGCTTGCCACCCACATTGTGTAAGCATTATTTGTGATAAGTCATTACTGTTACGATTTAAATTTGGATGGCCTTGCATGAACGATAATGCACTAAAAGAACATTGAGTAAATATGAACAAGACGCTCTAACATTTACCCACGTAAGAAAATACTAAATACTAACATCTTGAGAGAGAAGCAACACATGCCTTGTCAGAGTTTGGAGAACTGAGTCATGTGCCATAACCTATGACCTACAAAGACTGGTCTGGGTTTTTTTAATCTCACAAAAAAAGCTTTAAATAAGTAGTTTTTAACAATCACAACAGAATCCAGAAGACACGTTTGAACTTGACATTGTTTATGAAAAGTAGATCTAATATTATGGTGGATGTACAACAAAACGTTAAGATAGTTTGGTTTTACTTTGAAGCATTTTTCTGAAAACATTTCCGATGTTTAATAATTTTCATTGCACTTACATATTCGGCCCAGAACATGGGAATCGTCAAGTTACTGAATTTTTTCACTCTTGGAAAAAATGTCAATGGTCTAACAACTAAATTTGACTGGCTGCGTGCTCTGCTCTCCATAGGCACTCCCGTCGTCTGCAACAATAACATATTTTTTATAGATTTTAATATTTTCATGTTGATGATTTTCACTGTCTTTTCTAATTTCTTAAATTCTAGTATAAAAATCTACATCTGTTTCACACATAGGCGTAAACGAATAATCATTATATTTGCCAAAAACTAGTGATAACGAAAATTGTTTTGCATATGCATAAAGATTATTCCATTAAATACTACTTTTCTTTATTATTTAAGGTATTTTTCAATGATTTATTGGGCAGCACTCACATGTTATATTTTTATGTTTGGCCTTTCCATTTTATAAACTTTAGAACTTTCTTATTTTTGTCAACTAATGAATTAGGTGAAAACAACAAATAATCAATCACAATTTAAAACATTTAAAAACTCTGAGGAAGATACTGAATTGGGGGTAATGGCACCTATTTCAGAAAAAAAACTCTTTAATTCTTCAGTTAAGTAGTTTCCGTATATGGCTGAAGATTTTAAGAGATTTTGTTTGTTCCTCATAGATCATCTCCGCTTTTTACAGAAGTAGTTATATTCAAATATATTGTTTACATTGCCCTTATATAGGGAACTATATGCACATAACACCGGTCAATCAAACTTTGTTGACTAAAGTATATCTTAGATTTTCAATTTCATCTAATTTGAATGGTAAGTAACTTATATTGGTAGTTCAATACTAGGGTTTAAAATGGGATTTTCATCAACAACTATAAAAGCTGACACTATGAGACATCTTTTTCTCCATAATGTTTATTTTTGAAAGATACCTACTACAACAATCAACATATTGCCATTTTTATGACCTGTTTACGCGGTTTTGAAATTAGAGTTTATTCTCTTATTACATTTTCTCTATGTTCTGAGAAACGTTTTTAAAAGGATCTGATGTTGTTGGTAGTAATTTTGTTCAATAGCAATTTTTGTTGAATTCGTGTTAAGATTGTTCTAAGGACATTTTCAGAAGTAAAATCATTTGTTTCTTACCCCAAACTGGTTGATAATTATGCATAGCTGCTTAGAAAGTACTTTTATTTTTGGCTCTGTCAAAATAGTAAAATAGTTTTAGTGTTTTAAACTGTGATTATGTTCATTTTCAAATGTGAATACTTGTCATTTTTCATCTATTAAGAAATCTAAGTTTTCAGTTACATAATATATTATATGTTTATATACATATTTATTTCATGTAAGTACTTCTACTACACCTGCCATTATTTCCATAGGGCCTAATTTAAGTTGATAGTTAGATGTTTACTGAATTTAAATAATTATCTTTTTCATCTTACATGGTAGCAAATACCAGAAACTATAGTATATATATTTAAATTACTTGTACAGAATTTTATTTTTTCCATCTGCCAATGTAGTGAATGTTTGAGACATCTTTTAGTTTATCTCATAAATAATTGTTAAATTTTATTTTTATTTGTCAGCTTCGCTGCAAGAATATATTCTTAAAAGCAATAGTGTTTCATTCACTCATTCAAAATTGCAAATAATACAATGTTTTCTTGTTTTTACCGGTTCGACTATGACAAATGACCCATGTTTTTCAGGATCTGGAGCCAAACCATCGATTGAATCTAAAACTTCTTGAGCTGAATGTAAAAAGTGTGGGAAGGAAGCAGCTATTGGGAAATCTGAAAAAAAAGAATACATTTTACTTGTACAGCTAAAAATAAGTAGTAGTAGCTAAAAATACAATAATTAAATAAAGTGGCCAAATACAATATGACAATTTTATTTACTGTATTGTATTTGCTACAAGGTTAAAATACATGAACATAAAGATTTGGATAACAAAATATAACAAAATTTTCAATTTCTTATAAGAAGATTTTATTTTAATGTCGATAACAAAGACATTCATTGTAAAGGAGACAATGTTTTTAAAATAATTCACAATATCCTCATTATTTACATCTTTGTTATTTCATAAAGACAAGTTACATACATACACGTTATATGTGGCAAATTATAGAAACGTTGTTGTATCACCGTTCTGCTCAGTTTTTATTTTATAATCCCTAGTGTTGAGAATTTCTACTTGCACATAGGGCTGGTGACAGGAACATTGATGATAAAGTTTTGAACTGTTCAAACGTGATTACAGCACTACCACATTATAGATCTCCAGAACGTAGTGACAAAGAAATATATTTTAAAATGTGTTAGAAATGAGATTTTGAATTCTGGAACATATGCTATACAACTTCAGTGCTCATCTAATAGTAAAATCTGGTTGTTTGGTTTGATTACGTACTACAACTACTAAGACATATACATCTACATATACAGAACAGACTATACAGTAGGTAGTCAAATTTGTATTAAGTGAGTAGTTATGGATAGTATATTTATGTAAAACACTGATTTCAGTCCTGAAAAACAATGTTCAGCTAGCTATAATACATTCACACTTACTCTAATTGAAGCTTATGTTTCAGAAATGTTTGAAACACTTAAAATGTTTTACGTTATAGGCCTACAATCTTCATTTGGTTCCAAATATGCGACACAATGAATGTAGCTTACTGACATCTTTTAGCCACCCACTTTCGTACCGAACAATTTTAATAAGAGCATCCCTTGCTTAAGGGTCTGCTCCAGTAAACGAGAAAGCAACCGGAAACGCAAACGCTTTTCTCTATAACCGTATCCAAACAGTGCAATTTCTTGCAGCTGAGCGCTTTGACACTGCCTCATTTCAAACCATTTTATAAATCCATCTTATGTAATTGAGTGCTGAAAAAAAACACTGAATATTCTTTACAAAATTTCGGTTCTGGCTTGCAAATTAATTTTCATTATTAATGTTTTATTGTGTTAGGAAAAAAATTCAAACTTTGTACTTACAAAATCTCAATTAAACAAATGAAAAGCATTTAAAAAAATCTAAAATGCAAAACGGATGCGTATTGTGATTGTGCTTAAAATGAGACCTTGCAAACAATTTTATGATAAAAAATAAAAGAAATAAATGGTTTGAAATTTAACATTGCTCTTATGGGATGAAAATCCAAGCAGACCCTTAAAGTTATTTGTAAATTAATTGTTTTTATTTTTATTTGAAAACTAAATAATTTTAAGGAATAATAAACATTTTTAATTCATCAAAATCAAATGCGTCTTAATGCTACAGCCGTCATGCTCAGTGATATTTTGAGCTACAATAATCAGACTATAACTAAGTGGTATCAGTGTTAAATTTCACATTTCTAGCTCTCTTTCTGTAGTGTGGCTTAACTTCAAAATATTCAATAGAGGTTTGACAGAAATCGTTTGATGAAATATATTAGATGAGCAAACAATAACCATGTTGTGTATTTACAGTAGTATTGAAAGCGATAATTTGTAGAATATTATAATGTAAACAAATTAAATAACATTATAATAGAATTTGAATATGCATTTTTTTAAATAAATAATAAACTCTACGAGTGTTTGTCTTCATAAATTGTGACAATATGGCTGCTTCTCTCCAGGGTCACTGTCACAAATTAATATTTCTGACACGCATTGGCTTCAGGCGTTCTACCAAATGTCAAACCAGTTGAAGAATTTACAAATTTTTATAATTGGAAAGTCAGTGTTTCAATCTGTATGGTATGTTTAGATATCTTTTGAATCTATGTGGTTTATTTTTTAGACGATATAACCTTATATGTTGTTTTTTAATTGGTTTACCCATACTAAAGGAGAATGTCTTTTATCTTTGCAACCACTAAAAAAGTTATAACCCTGTAGGAATTCTAATAATGGACAATAATATAGTTAAAATACAAATAATAATAAATAAATTCAAAATATGTATGTTACTTTTATTATTCTTAGAAATAATACTTTCTTGTTGCTTGTCAAGCTCAATTTAATGACCTAATTAACTAGTAATTATTAAAATTCCAGTAATATAGTACCATTATAAACAAAGAATCAGTAAATGGGTAATAACTGTTCCTAATTTAATATCTATATAGAGCTGTACTCATAGGTCTTGGCACCACCTCCAGCCTGAATTTTTTTTTTTTTTTATTAGCATCATTATTTACTTAAGTTTTTCTAAATAAACTACACTATTTCTAGAAGATGTTTTCTAGGTGAGTTATACTGCTCTAAATAATAATATCAATAGATAATATATTTTGCATAGTATGATTGCTTGAAACTTGAAATTTCTTTCTTTTGATTGAAATATCTGACTTTTATAGTTCTAGTCCAGTGACATAGATTTATCCTACAATTTAAATCTATTTAATTTTTTTCAAATAAATTTACCAGATGTGCTTACTGGATGAACTATTATCATTTTTTATATGAATAATCAGATCTATAGTTACTTATTGTATTTGAAATTATTAATATTTTTAATGGACAGTTGTTTGGAGAAAACCAGCGATAAAGTGTTAAAGTATCGTGTATAATACCTTTAACACTTAGTTGCGAAAAGTGGTGACATTATACTGCATGTGTGTTTATTGTACCTGTATAATTATTCCCTATCTTTCCTGTTGAATTGTTAGGAAAGCTTCTGGTACTTATTTTAAAACTGATGTATATTATTATGAAGCTATTAAATTTTCATAATGTATATTATTTTTGTTTAGAAAATTTTAAACTCTATTATAACTTTACTACAATTATTTTTAAACGACTATGTGTTGAAAAGATTTATTTTAATATACGATTTACTCTATTGACCGAAGGTATTTGGTAAAAGTCCATTTTAATAAAAACAGAAACTCAAAATTTTTAGTCAAATCTAAAAAATGTATTGAGTCTTGCTGACCATGGATGGTTCTTATTTATTTTATTTTATTTTTGTTTTACATGAATATATTTTTTAAGAAGTATGTATTAAATTGTAAGAGTTTAAATTAGTATTTTTAAGTAATAATTAATTTAAGATTTTGGTTAGATTGTTTAAAGTGTTTAATCATTTTAAAGATTTTTAGGGACGTATTATGGGCTGGGTGGATGGGTGCTGCCTAACTGGGATCCCCACTACTGAAATCCACCAAACGCCTATGGTTGTACTCGCGCTATCACAATACTCATATACATGGAAATATAACTTAGGTCAAGTAGACATTTTTTTATGTTGTAGTAAATGACGTAAAATCGGTCAAAACAAGACAAAAAATATATTTGTATGAGATATATAATTACGTTACGCCTCTAAAAAATTGTTTTTTGTGGTATTCTTTTGATTTATACCATTAATATAAATTCATCACTTGCCCTCTATCTCATATATTTGTGTGAATACAGCCGTTATTATTTAATTAAAAATTAAACTGTATCTTACAAAAATAGTTAATTATTTAGAATTCTTTTAATTTAAAACAAACTAAAAATGTTCATATACTTGAGTAAAAAGTACTCTTATTGTTTAGTATTAAATTACAATGGCTTAAAATTTATAACTGTTTCTCCCAACATATCCTTTGATAATTTTAAGCTTGACTATCAGTTGTTGTAATTAATAATTAAAGCAATACTTTTGTCACAAAAAAAATTGCAGTATATAGCAAAAAAAACTGAAAAAACTTGAGTATTTACACATAATTGTACATACCATAATAGCATGGAGAGACATCAGATAGTCCAGATGGCAGACTTGGAAGCCCTGGTTGAATGAAACACTCTTCAACAGATTTGTCTTCAGGTCTTGAGAATATGTCTTTTGGCAACTCAAACCTATACGCAGTCATTCCTAGTTTGTATATTTCACCTAAGACGGGAATACAATATTAAAATAAAGTTAACTTTGATACAAATAAACACATAAGTATTATTATTTTACAAAATATTTTTATTTTTATATGTCTCTAGTGGATAAGTGTGTTTGTATAAAGGTATAGTTTTTTTTTTTTTTTGCTTAAAATCTTTATTTTATGGCAGATAGACTAATGAAATGGATTGGACAGGTAAATCGATAGCCATTACCTAGATTTGAACTGTAGCAGACTATGCTAACGCCTTTATCTTCTCTGCCATACCACTCCCCCTATAGG
>JAGFPH010000965.1:0-35555 GCA_018207615.1 Philaenus spumarius
GTTGTTAGATATGTTTAGCTAATGAACTCATACAAAGTACTTAGAAAATCAACTTGTGTACCAAATGCGGACCAAATGCGGCTGTTACAATGCAGACACATATGTTACGCTTGTTCTTGGGACCATGATCAGTGCTCATTGATCACTCCCGACCTTAGGTCTCTCCATAAGAGTCACTACAGTAGCTCATCTTTCCTACGGAAATTCGTTATTAAGGCGGGTTTTGCCAAATTTTATTATAATGGTCCAGTCAAAACAATGTTAATTCAAGGATGCCCAAGGTTTCCAGAAATGGTTAACGATTTAACGGTATTTGAACATCCTTACTAACCTTCGTTAACATAACATTTAAAAAAGCATAAACCCATGCTGATACTTTTAAAAATATTTTTAATCAGTCGTTAATTTAAATAAGAATATTTGAAAAAGTATTTGTGTTAGAATTGTTGCGGGTTTCGTGCTATTTAAAGTGGTGTATGAAGAAAACTGTAACACTTTTCGCTGACTGACAGTCGATGTCCTCTAACCATAAATGTATTTTTTATATGTGTACGTTTCTTATCTTAATGTTTTGACAACATCTACTAACCGAGGGATAATTCTGATGATGGGATAGGCATTCTGAAACGCGTAAAAGATGTCACTGTATACATAAAAGTTATTGCACTTCAATACCGAACTGGAAGCTAGGAACTAATTTATTGAATTAATAAATCTGCCAAAATGTGTAAAACTATTATAAGAAGGAAAAATTAACAGAAATACAAAACACACAAAGTGGGTTAGTTTTAACTGACTCATTAGCGTTATGAACTGATTAACCTCAGAGAAACGGCTCCAAAATAATTTACTGTATGTAAAGTGTAAGATTTGTATAAAAATAACTCCTGAATAAACTATAAAATCATTAATAAAATAACCGAAAAATATTTTTGAACACAATACAAGTATGTAGAAAGAATATATATATTACTAACTCCACTTTTTTAAACTTCCAACCACATTTGAAAAAAAATTAATTGTATCAAATTGCCTGAAAAAAATTATTTTCCTCTTAAGATATGTATTAACTTTAAATTTTTGCAACGTTTTTATGCAGAGTTATAGTGTATTTTTAATTTTTTAGAAACCTTTTCCGTGCCAACTCTTGATTTAGCAATGGTTTTGGAGTCTGAAAACCGAACGAAAGGAGCTCTGAGGTAACAACTACAATATGTAATTCTCAAACATAATAAAATACAGTTATTATACGTTGTTAATTAACCATTGATTAGGGCTCTGGAAAATGCCTCAACTCAACTATAGCACGTTAACTGAATAACACAAGATACGTCATTGAACTTGTCAATACCAAGAGGCACATAAGAGCTTTCACTATAACAATTGAAATTAAGTAATTAGAATGATTTTACCCAATGACAAAAGCAACTCACCCTTTTCTCAATCAATTGACTTGGTACAACACCTGCTTGTTTCTAATCCTAAAATCGCTTTATGATTACCGCGGTTTCTTAAAATCTATAAGTATCCATATTCAGATCACTCAGATAATAAAAACATAATAAATCCCTTCATCAGGTCATCGCACAAAACAAAATTCACAAACATACAATACGAAACACATTAAACTACTTTAAAAACATAGATTAAGCCTAATCACGCCGACCGGTCACGGTAAGACGTTTAATTTATTTTTTGTTTGAAACTTAGACTACCCGACACCGCGGTAATCACTAAGTGAGTTTAGAATTGGAAACAACAACAAAATAAAGTACGTACCTAGTCAATTGATTGATAAAAACTATCCAATGCGTGGGCAAACATGTTGTAATTACCTTTGTCCCCCACTTCGCTCACAGCCTTGAACAAAAGATTAGACATAAAGGATCCCACCCCTTGCTGTGCAGTATAAGCGTAAAGAGCGAGCAATTCTTTAGTGCCTGGATAGAAACGGCCGAGCATTAACTCCGATCCAAAATTTCTTTTGAGATCCGTCGCTGCAGTTTGGATCAGTTTAGCAGAGTCGAGTAGAGTCATCAACTCTTTAACAGCATCTGCCTTGGAGGCGGTGAACTTCGCCAGCGCCTCATCCACAGCTTGCTTGTTAGCTTCGGCGAGAAAAGAATACCTGAGTTGGACTTGCATTGTGCCTGAAACAAGATTATTAAAGTTTTTTTATTATCAGCAGGGGTACCAGAGATACGAATAATAGCCCAGTCATTCTGTGCAAAAATAAGCTCTGACCTGAGAAAAAATCGGGCCTAAAGAAAAATTGTTTTTAGCACTTCTTGACATTGAAAATAACATTTAAAAAAACTTCACATCCATAGTTGTCCAATTAATTAATATATTCACGTGTGAAGGTGTACTTTTTAATATTTTTGAAAATTACCAGAAAACTAGTGCTTTTTCAGCAAAAATGCAGGAGACCAAAATTTTAACTTATCAAATTCTGAATAATTTTCTTTTTTTATTATCTCCATAGCACTTACGGATCACGAAATATTATAATTTGAAGTTTAGTAAAGCGTGAATCGCCCTCGTTATTCTAGCAAAATATGATGTTCAAACATCAAATTACTTAAAATAAAAGCTTAGTATAATACTTGCACCCTAAAAGCAGTAAAATATTTTTGTATTAATGCATGCAAGTGCATTTAAAAAAATAATAAATCGAATAAATTCTGAAGGCTTTGATAGATGAGAGTTTGAAAAGACTTTATTAAAAAATGTAAATAAGTTTTTACATAACGATTATCATTTCAAAAAGTTAAATTACAATAATAATACACGCTTAACTGTCGGAACTACTAGCAGATGATCTGAAGCTTCTTCCTCTGAATTCATGACGTCAATTTCCTCAAAATTTCCGTCATTTTCGTCACTATAGCTATCAGAATCATCTTCATAACTATCACTATCACTTTCACATTCTTCATTCTGTACCTTTCTTAAATTCGTGCAATTAATGGATTCATAGGAACCGCAAACGGATGAGCACTTCAGCCCAGATTTTCTGCAAGTACAAGACGATCTATTACACCCAGTTGTACAGTTGCATAATAACATTTGTAAAATTCCTTTAGGCACAGGCATGAATCTTCCAGCCCCAATTATCTGCCGGCAGATCATTAGACATCAATATCTGAACTTGAAGATAAACTCGATAAAAATGCTGTGCAGCTGCATCATCAGTCGACGGGAGATTGTTCAATTTAAACCTTTTCTTTTATTACTTACTGCTTGCTTGAATTTAAGAAATCTCAATTTATTCACTCGTGTTATATCTTTATTACAATTATACAAATTCAACAAGAAAATTCTTCCACTTGTCTCGATAGCCTCGTGCGTTTGATTTGGTACAAGGAACGTTTCCATGGCTTTTGTCAATTCAACATTTTTCTTGCGTTTTTCAATATTTCGGAATAAAAAGTTTTCCCCCTTCCCAAGAAAGCACGATGTTGTATCACAACCACTTACAAAGTGTAAAAATAGGATTTTTTTTCAATATTCATAATTATCGAAACTATTATTAGAGTAAACTTTCTGTTCTGAGTTTCCTTTGGATGGCTTTAATAAAAACATTTGTTCAGTACCAGGAGTCAAAGCTGTCAATAAAACTAAAATATCAGTATCCTCAGAAACAATCACTGCCGTTAAATTTTTCTAACTATTAATAAATCTGCGTCATCTTCTGCCTGTTTCACATCAAAATTGTTATTGATAAAATATTTTTTTCAGAAATTCTATGAAACGTTTTTTGTTATTAATATTTGAAAGGAAGCTTTCCTCACCAATAGTAGCGTGCATTTCTTCATCAAAGTGTACATCGGGCGAAGAGTTTTTATTATTACGACATGTTCGTTCTGTGCCCTTAATACTACTGCGATTATTATTATACCTATTAAAGACGATGGTCACGTTGAGTGAATAATGACTTTCTACATATTGAAAATGTTTCGAACTTTTTGAACATATTTGAACTTTTTACATTTGAACATATATGGCGAGCGAAGCGAGCAGGGTTCGGAGCCCTCTGGTATATTATATAAAGAAACTTTAAGCGTGATAATATCAAGTATTAATTTTGTTAATCTAGAAATACGATAGTATTCTATATTGGATTTTCAAATGCTTCGGACATAATATATCTGAGCAATGCGTCTCAAAATGAAAATAAACACGTGTACTTATTAGTAGCTGAGGTGTTAACGAAGAGATTCATATATATATATATATATACTCTTGGGAGCTTGAATAGGTGATATGAAAGGGTGCGCGCGCTCGGTACGTTTTGAAATTCGGTGCCGTGGCGCTCGCGGAGACATGCAAACTTCGCGATTTTTTTTCGAGTATAAGGAAGTATTTTTAAAACCATAATAACATTTTCTATTGACTTTGCTCAGGCCCGATTTTTTCTCGGGTCAAGGTCTTTTAATGACTGGGCTATAAACGAATGAAGGAAATATCGGGTAAATATTGAGAGCTCTGGCCCAAAAACGTATAGTGAGTTTCGTCCAAATCAATCTGTGTTTTCCATTTAGGATTACATGATCAGCTGTGCGCCAGTAAGAGCACACCACGATGTTTGCCAGTTTGAGGTGCAATTTACGTCCATGTGTACATGATACATACAATGTTTTCTATAAAAAAATATTTTACAGCTTAGACGCAGATAATGGAAATGCAAATGTTTATTCTCTTCTGCAAATAACTTAAGAGTAACATGTTCCAAGTTTTAGGTATCTAGATTCATAGCCCGTTTCCGTTTTCTAGAACTTTCCGAAACAGGAAATCCCAGAATCTTCCGGACATTCTAGAAAATTCTTGAATCTTCTGAAAGATTCTATAATATTCTGGAACATTCTAGATCATTATGAAACATGTTAGACCATTATGTCTGGAATATTTTAGAAGATGTGGCCGGTCTCGTCCAATCCGCAACTCGATTCCGACTTCACAGATTTCCTGTAAGACGTCCATTGTTGTTTAGCGCTCTTTTAACACCCAACCTCTGCAGTGCAAAACCGAAGCCTTCTTCATGGTTGGGGGATGGAGGGCTTCAATACCAAACGGGGATGCGGGTGTGGATTGCTGCATTATAGCGGCTCGCAGGTTTACATTTATTATAAGTATTGATTTAAAAACGAGATGGATTCATTAAATGTACAGTTAAAGCCGCATTTATTTCTCTCTGTTAGGAATTCTTTAATTATTATTGTTCATTTTTGTTTTAAAATAAGATAAATTCTATACAGATTTCGAAGACTGAGAAAGATGTGGAACAATCAAAAGCCAATGATGCCAAAGACCAACAAGGGAAAGATGATTTCTCAACCTGCAGTACCTGCCTTAATACTGTCTAAAGTGATCATGCCATTCAGAGCCGGTGAGAGGGGGCCAGTGGCCCGGGGCCGACTATATAAATTTTCGTTGATGTCTTTACTCACTGAAGTTTTGTATCCGTTATTTCAGTTCTTCTTGTATGGTTATTTCTTTAGTCGAATATGAGTTAGCCTAGGTCTGGAGTCAGTCTCATCCGGGAAATGTATCTTTAAGAAGAACTTAAAAATCTTCAATGTTAATATAACAGCGTATTTGTCGCCGAGACCAGAAAACGCTCTCAGACGCGTTCGATTTACTCCAGACGCCTAACGTGGCTTTATACAAAGTGTTCATAAAGTCGTTTTAACCATCTTTATTATTTTTCTTACTGAAAATAAGTTAACAAAACTTTGTATACATCTTGTGTTGCATAACAGGACAAATTGTTTTACATATCTGAACCTTTATGATTTTGGGGGGCTTAAGGGGCAAGGTGGTGATCAACTATAGAGGTAAATCATGTAATACACCATTGAAAAGCTTATTAAAAGTGAAACAGAATGGCGCAAACTAGAGCTTAGTATCTTGCTTCGTTTCAAAGTAATGAAAAACTTTTGAAAAATTGTATTGTTATCATAGCATCAAAGCAGATTATTAAATTGTTAATATTAGGAATATATTGTATATTATTTTCCGGATCTTCGATTACCTATTACTTTGAAACGACACAAGATATTAGTCTCTAGTTTGCGCCAGTGTATTTCTCTTTTAATAAGCTCTTCAATTATGTATTACATGACCTACCTTTATATTTAAAATTTCTAACCTCCATTGCCCCCTAAGAAACCCAAAATTATAGAGAATCAGATATGTCAAAGAATTTGTCCTTTAATGCAACACAAAATATATACAAAGTTTTGTTAACTTATTTTCAACGACAAAAATAATAATGACGGGGTTAAAGGGACTTTATGAACACTCTGTATAATTCAATACTTTCCATTTTTTTTTTTGCGAGGCCGTTTCGTAATAAAAACAATCGCTAGGCAGTTTTTAACGCCAGACTATAGTAAGTTAGGTCTAATCCACGCCTATTTTAGTTTTGTATAAATACGGGAACATATTGTTAGGTTCGTTATAGTTTGATTGTTGCAGCTCGTTATTGTTGATTGTCGTGAATCACTGAAGATGGCGACATTGCAGTTGAAAAATGTTTGAGTTAGTAAAATATCAGTTGTAAATTATTAATTTGATTAAGGGTTTCTTTATTGAATAAGAAGCATGTAATTAAATTTATAATTTTAAGCATGCAATTTAGTTTTATACATTATTGCCAATAGAAGGTTTGATCACGTTAACGTAGTAGTAGTGAAGAAATCTGTTCTAGGTTCAAATCCCGCTCTTGGCCTATGTTTTGTCACTTGCAATTTATATTTATATTAAAGTTCGGAACCTTAAAAATATACTTTAACAATTGTTTCGCACAAAAAAATGTCGCTCAGCACAAAATATTAGGTAGAGGCGTATACTTTTCTTTGGTCCTGATAATCCTTATCGTTAATTACAAACTACATCTACTTATAAATAAAATAATGGATCATGATACTCACAGCCGCTGCCAAGGACACAATCAGAAAATACAGCCTCATTATTCAGCTTCTGAACTATAAAAGTAAAACAGCCTTAAATTATACAAATTCGTCGATTAAAATGTGTCTCTACGTCATAGTTATATAACTTTCTTATCAGTTAGATAAACATTGCTAAAAAGGTAATTTACTCTTACTTAGTTTATTTTTTGCGTGAAACTATTTATAGTTGGCGTCTCCACAGCGCCGAGTATCCACAGCGTCGAGGGCAAATTAGTCTCCTCAGCGTCGAGGCCATAAATTATCAAAGGGTATGCTCAGTGATTCAGAAGTGACAAGGCTCAATTAATTTAATCGGTGAAGGAGTAAATATTTGTCATATTTTTATTAAACTAAAAATACAATGTTACTTCAGAATTCGTGGAGTATTAGGTTAGGTTAGGTTAGGTAATGTCTGCAATTAAATGTATGAAAAATTTGCGTCATTCCAGTGCTGATCATCTATTACGCTCAGTTGGGCACACTTTTTTATGCATAATTGTATTTATGTAACAGTGATTAAGTAAAAAAAAAAAAGCCAGAAGGCCGCTTTTTATATTACTGGACTTGATTTGTAATGTTAAACCAAATCATTCTAGCAGTGTATAAGTGGCTCTACATAGTCAACTGCGAGCATCTCAAAAGTACGACTATGCTCAGTTGGGCACACGCCATTACCACTGTTTGTCGCTTTTGTGAATTCCAATTCAACTGTCAAAACTGTCAGATTATGCCAGGTATCCCGCTCGACGCTCTGGAGACGGATTCCTATTTATGTGTGTGTTTAGAAGTGCGAAATAAACATTACATCTGTTTCAATGTAAGATTGTTTTCCTCAACAACATGTGAATTAATACAGCATACAGCCTACATCATAAACTTACATCTTACAGCAAATATAATTTAGAATATATTATTTTTTTAACATACAGCATACATGCATATATAATACAGCAAAAAACATACCATCATTCATTAAAGCTTATAGAATATAACAAAAAACATACAGAATTCAGAATATTGTCTACAGCACAAACATACAGCTAACAACAGATATAAGCATATAACATTCAGTCTAAAGCATACAGTTTCCAATCATATGGCGTAGATATTACAGCATAAAACATACAGCATACAGCTTTAAGCAGATATAATATAGAATATATTTAAGCTTACAACGTACAGCATAAATTATATATTATAGAACATAGTACACGACCATTACATACATCATATATATTTTATAGAATATAGCATAAAACCTACAGTATACAGCATTTCGCTTATAGCACACATAATATATTGTAAAGCCGATATAGTTAAAATAGATTATGGCGTTTAACACACAGTTTAAAACATTCAGAATATAGCACACAATACACAATTATACGTCATAGATAATATACAGCTTAACACAATGTACAACAAAACATACATACTCGTACAGCATATAGTGTACAGTATAACGCATTTGACATAAAGCATTTATCATTCAGCTTACAGTAAATATAGTATAGAATATATTATGGCTTTTAGCGTACAGCATAAATTAGCAGATATGAATAAATTATTGAAAGAGAGTAAATATTGAGAGTTTACCAGCCCAAAATCTCTTTTCCTGTTTTTTACATTCTAGGACGTTCTCGAACGATTCGGAATAGCAAGTCTCTTCGATGTTCCAAACCTTCGATGTACCGTCTGATGATTCTGGAAGCTCCTATATCATTCTGGTCCATTTAAAATATCTCCAACATTTTCGAACATACTGGAAGCATCTATAACATTCTGGAACATCTACAACATTTTTCAACATTTTCAAATATTTTGGAAGCTTCTATAAAATTCTGGAACATTCGGAAAGCTTCTACATCATTCTGGAACATCTACAATATTCTCCAACATTCTCGAACATTCTTCAAGCTTCTATAACATTTTGGAACATCTAAAACATTATCCAACATTCTCAAACGTTTCTAAAACATTCTGGAATAATATATAAAATTATATCTGGAATATTCTAGAACATTCTAAAAACTTCTAGAACATGCAGGAACACGCTGGCCTTTCACGGTCTCTTCAGCACTCAGTTCCGAGCTGCTTCACCGACTTCCCATAAGAAGTCCTTTGGTGCGATGCGCTCGTTTTACATTCATACCTCCGAACTCAACCACTACATTTCCAAACCAAAACCTTATTCATGGATGGGGATCGAGGGGTATCATACCATACAACCCCCAGGAGATGCGGGGTGTGTAGCTTCAAGACAAACCACGCTTGCATTTATTATAAGTAAGTATGAGCTAAAAATATCAAGCAAGCAATTTAACAATTTAAACATCTAGCTACTGATGGCAACCAATTTAATAATACCATGGAGTGAATGGAAAAATATTTATTAGTCCAGACATCGAAGAAGCAATGTGTAGTTAATTCAATGTATTTTATATAGGTGTCACTGAGGTGTCAGTTAAAGAAGACATGAAGCTAGAGCTAACATTTGGCACACATTACTCTTAAGTTATATACAGAAGATAAGAAGCATTTGCATTTAGATTATTTGCGTCGAAGTTGTAAAATATTGTTCGTAGAAAGTACAGACGTTGAATGCACCTCAAACTTTCGGAAATTTAGATTTTTACGATTAGGCCTACTAACACAGATGATTATGGATGTAAATATAAATGGGAAACAGAATGGTTTGGACGAAAACTCACTGTAAGTCTTTGGATCGGTGAACTCTCAGTATATACTTCCGATGTTTATTTCATTCATTTATTCATAACTGCAAACGAAGCCACGGGCACCGCTGCTGGTTCATCATAAAAATATTTATAACGAGAAGGTGCCATCCTTGTATTTTTCTTAATATCTGCTTTATCGTCCAAAATATTAAGACTTCGTACGTATCACACACTCAGTAAAAGGTAGATAAAAAGAGTATTTACCTTGTTATAATTAAATAATTAGATAAGTGGTTTTTAGTTACGACGTTACGTGACATAAAATGTTAAATCATAACTTCAATTTTGTCTCATATTTTGACATTTATGTGAGAATGTATGAACTTAATTTATAACATTTGAAAAAAAATGAGAAATAGGTTAAACGAGTTGTAAAGATACGGTGTAAATGCTCTCTCTTATCAAAACAAAATGACAAGGGCATGATTTTACTCAATGTTCGTTTTTGTGACAAATTGTATTTGTAGAAAACAGGTCATGTACACATTGGAACAATAAACACAAAATACAATTAAACAACAAGCAGATTACAAAATATAGAAAATGTACGATAATTAACATAAATACGCAAAAAAAAATTCATTGCAATAAAAATAAAACAAATTGCCAAAAAAGTTATCACATCCGTCATGAAATAGTACGATAATGATGCACAAACTCATCCACCGAGTCAAAGGATCCAATTAAAAGTCCTGTAGTTTGATGAATTTTGAATTTTTTTAGGAATTGTATTCAAGAACTTTGCACCAGCTGGTGAGTGAGTTCAAGTACTGTATACATTTAACCCGTGCATTTACACGACACTCACAAGCTTGCCTGGTGCTGTAGTTGTGTATATCCATATTTTGAACATGTTCACACTTAAATTTAATAAAAGCAACACTTCAAGTATGAAATACATGGAAGTGTAAGTACTCCGAATTTCTTGAAATAGTTTTTACAACTATGTTTTTTATTTAGCCCCGCAATAAATAAAATTCATAAATAAATAAATTTGCTTGTCTCTTTTTTGCAGGACAAACACTCTTTTCATATTAGGAACTGAAGAGTTTCCCAAAGAAGAATTCCATAGTTGATACAGTAGCTCATAATAGGCTGTTAAAAGTATCTATGTACCACAGTATAGCTTCAAATTTCTCAGTACAAATACATCTGAGCTAAGTTTGGCACTTCTGGTAATGTGGTCATGCTAGTTCAACTTTTCATCAATTAGAAGACCCACAAAATAATGATATTTATTGCAATTCTTCGAGTATATTTTAGCACGCCACTTTCTGTCTGATTTTAGGTATGCTTTTTAATGAAGTGTATGTTCTTAGTTTCACATGGATTGGTTCCTATTATCACCAAAAAACTATCCAGTGGTATTGACTTAAATGATGGCGGATACTTCAATATTTAAATATAATTCTGACTTTAATCAAACTTAAGATTTGTCAGTGGATACCAATATTCCCAAAGACTTAAATAATTCAAATGAAAAGTAAAACAAATTAAAAAAATATTATAATATTCAAAGCAAGTTAGTTAAGAAGAAATCTTTGCTCTGGACACAGTTAACAGATACAACCTGATACTAGCAACACACTTGTAAAGTATTATGTTATGTTCCCAGACATTCAATCAAGTCAGCTGCATTAGTACAACTTGCTCTGAAACAAGTAAACATACTCATTTCACGTAGCTTTAGCGAACTATGCAGATTAGCATGTTAATGGTTTAACAAGAATTCACAAATAGCTAATGTTTAAAAAAATTAAAAGACACCCAATGAATGAAAACCCTTTAGCTAATGGCAATACTGCTTTTCGATCGGACGCGGAATCAGGTGTGGGACAAGAATGTGAAAATCGAGGTCTTCTACAAGCAACCGGTGGAGGATTAGCACCTAAAAGTTCATTAACATAACTAATTACATTTTATTTTAAAATACTAAAATTTAAAATTAATCATCAAATCAAATTAATCATCAAGTCAAATAACTAATCAAGAGAAATCAATCATCAAGTCGAATAACTCAAGTGAAAATCGATCGTCAAGTTAAAATCGGTCATCAATTGCAAAGTTCATGCAGGAACCAGTGGATGATAGTGTTCACTGAATGTGCGAATATAAATAAAATCATGTCAATAAAGTGTTAAATAAAATAATTCATCAAAAATATAGTATCTGTTTAAAAAGTGAGTGAAAGGGGAAATCACAAATATGTAAGTAAATTAAAAATTTTAATTTATGTTAAGACAGATCTCGAGGTTAAGCCAATTAAAGAAACGAAATCATATGTAGATAATTAAATTAAAATCATATTAAAATAGTAAATGGAATAATATACATACGTAATAAAATGAATTCATAATTTAAGAGCAATACTAACCAAGCAATTTTTTCGGGTCTTCTCTGTAAATAATTAGCTGCCAAGGATTTAAAAAATATCTAATAAGCAATTAAAAGGAGATTCCTGTTCAATTTAAAAGGTTAGAAACTGCTTAAATGTTTAAGTTAAGGATTTAAAATAAAGAATTATATTAACTTAATTAACAAAATTTTAATTTAAAATATTTTATACTATATTTTGTTATTAGCCTATTTAAAGAAAAGAATAAGTTTTATATATTAAATATCAAGGAGACTGCATAGTAATTAATTATTACAGTTTCCCTTAACAACACCATACATTAAATATAATAATTATCAAAATATCATGGTGAAATTCAGAAACTTATCATTAAGTAAAATTTAGAGAAAGAGACAAATTTATAAAGTAAACATTAAGAAATGTATATTAAATTATTTGTATAGTTACAATTTTCATTTCAAAATAGTATCATGTTAATTCAACCTTTGTTCAATAAATTCAATAAAAATTCGAAATTTTATTAATTTAGTAAAATTTAGCTATCAAATTAACCATGTCATGCACAATCTTTTATTATACATTTCATACAAAATATTAACGTCTGTTAATATTTCTACTCTGAAGTTATTTCAACCAATGAGTTGTGAGTCAGACCTCTCAAGCCAAGCAAAGATTGATTCGTAAGTTGGATCTGGTGGAGAAAACAAGACAAACCATACGTGGTTTACAAATTATAAACCTTACAAGGTAAAAACACTGTAAAATAAAAATAACCTTACAGATGTGTTCTTTGTCTGGGATGTTTTACTCTTGACGTGTGATTACTGCAACATAACAAATTAAAACTTAATAAGTAGAAAGACCTTAAACTACTGAATTCCACAATAACTTAGCTAATTATAAGATAAGATTTAATTTTCAAAACGAAGTTAGGATCCTTCTGTCCTCTCTTCCATTTAACCCCAAAACACATAGAAAACAACTTAAAATTGAAAGTGATTCAATCACGAAGCTGAACCCTGTGAGTTGAGCGGATTTCCAGAATTAATTTTATTATATGTTTAAGGCGATTCAACTAACTATATGGGAAATCTGTCTACTCACTAAGACGCTGACTTGCCTGAGTGTACTAAATATATTAGTAGAATTTGTTTGCAGTCACCCTCCAGCTTCGTACCGCTTTGACCTTGCGGCCTCGGATTATTTACTGCTTCGCTTCTCGAGTTCGCATCCCGCCATCGGCTTTGTATCAGAAGCTGCCTCCACGGTTTTAATCCCCCAAATACATTTAAACCCTGAACTTTTATGGTATATTAAGGGGATTCCCTGCTGAAAATAGGGGTTTTCTATAGTAGGCCTTTTTTAATTATGAACCATTTGTTTTTACGTTCATTAGAACCTAAAAAATTGTTTACACGTATAGGAATTGGCAAAAAAAAGGTACATACCTTTTTTAGTGTTTTTAGACAAAAAATACGTTTTTTAAAATCTCTTATAACTTTTGTACTACTGAACCAACTTGGCCGTTTGATATCATGTTTCAAAAGTATGTAAAAGGCACTAACTTTTTGGGGTTTAGTCATATTCTTACCACTAAAATTTTAGTAGTTATGACCTTACAAAAATATATATATATATATATAAAAGAAATTTGTGATTTACACGTCATTTCATCACTACCTTTAGCAGGTACTCTCTTCTTTTAACCTTTTTAACCTTTAGCAGTTAAAAATTTATAAGAATTTTTGCGTAAAAAATATCAATATTGAAAAGTTGCGGGAAATCGCTTTTAACGATTCAATTAGTTATTTTAACAGCCATATAAGGGAATAACTTGCACAACCAGTGTGTGTAGTCAAGATATGTTTTACTTACATGTTGGAGGCGTTGAAAGCCTAATAATAAAGATTGTTGCCCTTCTTTGTAATTACTTTAAAAAAATAAAAAATCTTTTTAGTCTAAATAGCAAACGTAAAGAAGTTCAACTCGACCAAAAGTAGGTGCACGCATTGCTTTCAATAAAATTTTCACACTGATAGAAATTTTTGGCATATGTTATGTTTTTCTTTAACCTTATAAACTATAGAATCAGGAAAAAAAAGGAAAAAATATTTTTTGTTTTTTCTTGGAAAATTGTAATTTTTCAGTAGGGAATCCCCTTAAGTTAAAATCAATTTTGGGTGAGCCAGACGAGCTAAAAGGTTGTTTAAGAAACTAAATGTGCAGAATAATCTCAATTTATTTCTTTAGACGAACACCTCAAAAATGCTTCATACCAGTACAAAAACAGCAAATAAGTACTTCCTGGAGTTTGATTTTTTGGCTAATGAACTGATCTGAGCTACTTGAGAAAGCCAACGTATGTACCAAATTTGTAATAAATCAAACGTAAAATTCGTCCGTTAGAGTGCGAACATATATATATTTTTAATGACAGTGGGCTCTAGCCCATACGTAATGAGCTCAATGAAAACCAGGCCTGTAAGTATAAACGTCGGTCGGTTATTGCAGTCCGGTTCTTAGAGAGATTTAAAATAGAATAGATGAAACCTTGTACTTCATGGGCATGAGGAGTTCAAGGAGTTCGTAAAGGATAAATATATGAATGTTCGTAACAAGGGGTGTGTGAGTATGGAGAGCTGCAACATAGTTGGAAATGCTGCACGTGGGAAATAGAGATGGGAAATGTAAGGGATAAACTGGAGCAGTGGGAAATAAAGGGAACAGATTACTTATTTTCAAAGCATTGGCTTAAGGGATAGATAATAGTATTTATTTTGGTCGAAGTTAGGTCCTCTCTTACACTTAACCCACAAACATTTACAAATTTTTATAAATATTGACACTCTTAAGCCTAAAAACCAAGAAAATTCACATAAAAATAAAAATCCTAAACTAATACAGTTTTATAAACTTTACAAAATAAAATAGAGTAATTGAAACTTATTGATTGAAGTAAAAGAATAAAATTACTTATAAACAACATTCACGCTCACATTCATACATCATAAAATATAAATATGCAAATTAAATGAAAAAATTCCCTTTCCTACACACCCCCATCAAAGACATCATTCCACGTCCATACTATTCATGAAATGAGGTTTGTTTTTACAAATTGAATCAATAGTTTGAAGGGAATCTTTTATCAAATTCCACAAGTGACATACTGTTACGGTAAAATATTTATTACACTTTACAGTTCTGTGCTTGGGAATGATTAGCATTGTCGACCCTTTTCTTGTACTTTTTGTACTTACATCTGAGGCAAAAACCAACTTATTTGCCAAGTAAGTCGGCAAGTTTGAAGGACAGAATGCAATGTAGTTAAAATATGAAAAGATCTAAATTCATCAAGTTGTGATCCAGGGATGTGAGGAGTCTGAGGGGCTTATGAGAGGAAAAGCTTGAAGGAATGTGCGGGAAATAGGAGTAGGTATTTGTGAGGGTGGTTCTTCTCGGTCCCCGAAAATGTCTTAGTCTTTGGCGGGGGAGCTTTCTACAAACTGCCAAACCGGAGTCGGCAGATCTAGGTGAAACCACAGAAGACTCTCTCTGTTCGCTGTCAATGCGCATCGACCTGAAATGTTACAACGGGACGTGAACTTCCAGGACATCAGTATTGTAGTGGTGACATAAGATAGTGGTATCTTATCTATCAAAGTTTATCGACTTTGTTGTTGTGTGTAGGGGAGGGAGTACGTGGACAACCTGGAATCATCCTCTATGTCTAGTTCTAAATTCACTCTTCAACAACGTTTGTCAATCATCAAACATTTCATGATAGCTTACACGAGCTAACAAGAAATATTTTATAACCTACATATTTGTTATCAGGTTTTACTCTTCTTACGTAAATTAAAATTTATTGTTTAATACTACTAGACGTTGTATTTGTTTGTTCAATTATTTTTCTGTTTTGGAGTTGGTGACATTGTGCATCATATTTTTCTAACAGAAATATCTAAGTAGAAAGTCAAACAAAACCAAGTTGAGTAAAGTAATAAAAGCTCAGTTTTTGAACTTAATAAAAATAAGATAAACAGTGAGTGCGTAACAAAAAAAAAAAAACATATTTGAAATAACATTACATATTTTACTATGTAAACCCCGTTATAACATTGTAAAAATAGTTCGTACGGATTGTCTCAAACAAACAGAAAAATGAGCACACATCACCTCTTTTGAAAACTTTGAATATTTTACCATTGAGGAGTTTAAAAGTACCTATATAAGGTTTTGAGAACGTTCTTTAGCAGGAGTGGGAATAAAAATAGTAGCTTGACATCAAGGGGTAGAGAACTAAGAAATAAATTGAATGCCAATGTACCTAAATCCAACCTTTCAGTATTTATGAAATTGTATGCATATTTAACACCGAAGTTTTTTAATTGTTTACCGAAAAATATTAAAACTTGTGGAAAAAAATTTAGTTTGATAAGATTATTGAGGAATCATTTGATTGTGGACAAAAACATTGACATTTTTAATGTTGTTTCTTGAGAGAATAAAAAAGGAAGGAATGATTGGTATGAAGTTAGTGATGTAGTTAGCTAAGGTTAGTGATGTAAGTTAATCTGTAGATTTAAATGTTGAGAATGGTAGTTTTGATTGTTTTATTGTTAAATAATTTATTGCATTTCGTACGTTATGTAATCAAATGTATTAGAAATATTATTTATTATTTTATTGATAGTACAAATTTGTGTCAAATGAAGAGAATTAATTATTTTTACTTTCTCCACCCTATACGTAGTATATGGAGAAAGTATTGTTTTCGTCCAAATTTTCGAATTTGAATTTTTAGTGAAATTATCTGTTTTCGTGCTCCCTGAACCCCAAAAAATTGTTTAGTGGAATTATCTGTGTTGGTGCTTCCTGAACTCAAAAATATTTTTAGTGGAATATTTTGTTTTGGTGCTTCCTGGACCCAAAAAGGTGCTTTTTTGGTGATGTCTGTCCATGTGTCTGTGTGGATGTGTACAGAGCTGGAGACCATACCAACAGTCCGATTTTGATGAAAGTTGGTATGTGGGAGTAGTTTTGGCATATCTCCAGGCCTTTCTTTTTCATTTTTTCAAATTTTTGATTTTTAAGGGGTTTTACCCCCCAAAAATTGCAAAAAAACGAGAAAAATCTAAATTTCTCAAAAACGACTCTAACGATTTTGATAAAATTTGGCTTATTTGTAGCCCTTAATGTACCGCATCTTTCTAAAAATTCTCGTTTAGATAATAATAATAATAATAACTGATTTTTGGGGGTTTTTGACAAAAAGGGGTTGTTTTGCAAAATTCTCAAAACCTACTGAACGGATCGGAACGAAATTTGGTATGTAGCTTCCTCTAGGGCCACAGGTGCTCACTAAGAAATGTTTTCAAAAAATTCGAAATTTAGAGGAGTTTGGGGGGTTTAAAGTAACTAAATCACGATTTCTCTACTGAACGGATTGGAATAAAATGTGGTATGTAGCTTCCTCTAGGGCCGAAGGGGCTGATAAGAAAAGGTTTCAAAAATTCGAAATTTAGGAGGTTTGGGGGGGTTCAAGGTTACTAAATCACGATTTCTATAAAACTACTGATCGGATTGGAATAAAATTTGGTATGTAGCTTCCTCTAGGGTCATAGGGGCTCACTAAGAAAGGTTTTCAAAAAATTCAAAATTTTAGGAGGGTTTTGGGGGTGTTCAAAGTTACTAAATCACGATTTCTCTAAAACTACTGAACGGATTGGAATAAAATTTGGTACGTAGCTTTCTCTAGGGCCATAGGGCTCATTTAGAAAGGTTTCCAAAAAATACTAAATTTTAGGGGGGTTTAAGGTTCAATGTTACTAAATCACGATTTCCCTAAAACTACTGAACGGATTGGAATGAAATTGGTATGTAGCTTCCTCTAGGGCCGTAGGTGCTGATAAGAAAGGGTTCCAAAATATTCGACATTTTAAGGGGGAATTGGGCGTGTCAAAGTTACTAAATCACGATTTCTCCAAAACCACCGAACGGATTGGAATGAAATTTGGTATGTAGCTTCCCTAGGTGCTCGCTAAGAAAGGATTTAAAAAATTGAAATTTTATGGGAGGTTTGGAGGGTGTAAGTTACTAAAACTCCCCATAAGAAATACATAGTGTAATTTATATTCATTGATATAATATATGTTTGTTAATATACATTTAACTTTGATTTGTGTATCCGTGCAAAGCCTGATCGGGCTAGCTAGTATAATAATATAATATGGATGTGTGTTACATGCATCTAATATTTTCCATGGTAACATTTTCCTACTTTTGCAATTCTAAATAACCATCTCCTATGCTGCTCTTGGGAAGGTATAAAGTTTAAACTGGGAGAAAGTATGTGGCAGTTATCTGGTACCGTTTATTTGATTAAGAGATTATAAATATATTTTTGTAAGTGAGAGAGGATGGGTGTGAGTGTTTGTTTTTTGCGAACCTAGAAAATGCAAATACTAAATTACAGCTGCATTCCTTATATGATGTAAAAAGTATAATATGCACACTTTGTTAAAAATATTTTACAAAAAACCCAGACAATTTTTCCAAACTTTCCAAGATTTATTTTCATTTCTATTGTTTTAGAAGAGTTGTTACCTCATCACAGGCGTTATATTTAGAACAAAATACAACGGCCTCTTATAATGGTTTCCAACTTCGATTCTATAATTTGTATAAATTTACTACAATTTATCTTTTTCCCAATCTCCCACCTTTTCTAAAAATCTTTGTTTTCGACATGTACACATTTACTTTTAGATTCTAAATTTATCAACGGGTCTCCTACCTTTCTAATGATTTGCTGTAAACATGGTGCTGAAGGGGCTAGCAAAATGTTCTTTCCTGGAGTACTTTTTACTAAATAAAAAGTGTGATTCGACTCGAACGCCTAGTGTTCCGTATTTTAATCTGATCTAAAAAAAATTCCAAAATTCAAATGACAATAAAATATAAAAATAAGCAACGAAAATAACCTCAAAAATAAATTTTACATTGGTGGTGGGACGATGACAAAAGATAACTCCCAAAAACAATATCACCGTACACATACATTAATTTCATTTTATATAATTCACTAGTAGGCTCCATACATACTCGGTTCGTTCACCAAACCGAGTGGCTACTTGCGACGAAGCAAATAGAAACAGATTACATTATTTTATAATCTGATATTTTTACTGAAATAATGATGGATAGGACAGAGGCTCTTGGATTACTGAGATACTGAGGCATGCTCAGTAGGGTCAATATTTTGCCCGAATGAAATGATTTTTTGTACAATAGAACGATATAAACCTAACCTAAAAACGTTGTTTGTTTCTAAACAAAATTACAAATTTGCCAAGTAGATTGCTACGGTAATAAATGAAAATGCTTTAAAAAAATGGGTATTGGTTCAGTATAGGCCTAACCTAAAATTACGTTAAGCTTTTGATCCAAATCAGCTGTTGAAATAATAATATGTAAGAACAGATGTTTGAACTACAATACAGTATTCATTTTCGTTGATTTTTGTTTGAGTTTGCTTTAATTTCTGTTAACCTAACTTAAAAAAATGTTGGTTAAGAAGAATAATAAACTGATTTTAAATTTGGTAAGTTGATTGCTATGGTAATGAATGTTAATGCATCAACAAACATATGTTGCTAAACTTTCGAGACTAATACGCTGTTTTACCTGTTATAGGGCTGGGATTTAACCCTTTATTTACAACATTTTTCCTCTTAACAATTTAAATCTTGCAAAATCATTTCTTATTGAGCTTCTATGACCCATAAGATACCTTAACATGTTTAAATGAACTTGTTGAACTAACCGTCCAATATTCCAATTTTAAACGTCCAACGAAGGTCGTTTCGGCTATTCAGCCATTCTCAGGTTATCTAGCCGTGCACAGTGCACCAACCACATGGACGTTAAAGTGTGAGAGCGTGTAATTTGTAATTGTGGACTCGTGTGTATCAGTGTTTTTAAATGTAATATGTGTTTTTATTGTTACTAGTGATAAAGGGCAATGGTCCTTAAGGGTCTGCTCCAGTAAACGAGAAATCAACAGGAAACGCACTTCCGGTATCACTGTTCCCTATCTAAACAGTGCAATTTCTTGCAGCTGAACGCTTTGACATTGCCTCATTTCAAACCATTTTATAAGTCTATCTTTTGTAATTGAGTGTTGAAAAAAAACTGAATATTCTTTATAAAATTTCGGATCCTTCTTGCAAATTATTTTTAATTAGTAATTTTTTATTGAGTTAGGGAAGAAATTCAAACTTTGTACTTACTAAATGTCAGTTACTTGAAAAATGAAAGAAATTTTAAAAAGTGTAAATTGCAAGACGGATGCGTATTGTGACTGTACTTAAAATGAGACCTTGCAAACAATTTTATGATAAAAAGTAAACTAAATAAATGGTTTGAAATTTAACATTGCTCTTATGGGATAAAAATCCATTTTATTTTTACTGGAGCAGACCCTTAACTTGAGAGTAGCTGAAACAGCCGTCGTTAGACGTTTAAAATTGGACTATTGGTTCAACAAGTTTATTTAATAAACAATAGTTGGCATGGTGAACATAAACAATAATTAAATGTTTATATTTTTATGTTAAGTATTTTTTGCTCTACACTGATTTTATGTCAGGACAAAGCCGTTTAAGGGATACTTAGAGATTTCCTTGTATAATATATAAATTACAATTACTTGTATATTATAACTAAGGAAGAAAAATACACACACGTTCTAAGCGTTGTGAGTTGTCAAGAGTCGCTCGTTATGCACACGATAAGGAAAATATAAGACACAGCAATTAAACGCATTGCATTTAATATTAGGCTTCTAAGTCAAGCTGATTCAATCTATGTTCAAAATGAAAACAAATAAACTAGTAAGTCTTTTTAGGTTATGTAAATGCCTTATTTGTTTATTTATTTTTAACTAACTTAAAACAAGATGTTGTCTTTTATGTTGTAGTTCAAATACTTTTTGAACATTAGACAAACACTCCAGTTGGTACATGTCAGACAAAGATGGAACGATAAGATTAATATCTATGTGTAAGTAGATACGATAACCTTCTCATCTGCATCCCTTCCCAATTCAAACTGGCATTTACTAAAATCCCTTTTAAATTTAAATAAATTACAAGTTTTATAATGACTTAGCTTGCCTGAAAAATTGTATACAAAACATGTGTTTCGTGATGTCAGTTAGTGACAGAAAACGTTTTAATTATTTTGCAAGTCATTTCCTGAAGAAATTTAAATCAACTTCGTAATAAAATTGTTATTGCGTGGGTTTTTACATACAATTGCTTTAAACTCAATATGTTGTTTTATCGAGTGAGGTATAAATTATATGTGATGTTTTTGTGATGCCCCAGCTAATTGTGTCAGTAAATCACGGCCGTTTGGTGAATCATGTCTGGCCGGTGAATGAATAATTATGTACAAATTACTATTCGCCCTTCTTGCCCACCTGTGTACATCTTCCCCATCAGTGAATCGAGTAAACTAGTAATTAATTAGTTTATTAAACATAGTTGTCAAAGTGCTCTTTGAACACACACAATCACAATATGTCTCAATATGACATACACATAGGTCGGATGTGGTAAATTGCAAGAAATAGGTTGTAATTGCTGGTGGCAATATAAACTTCTAATAATGTAGTCAATTATTTATTAGTCCTCCACAGTAAGAACGTTACAAATCCTGTTTTTTTTTTAATCGCTTTAAATGAAGCAATAAGTTATACGGTTAATTCATTAAATATTTATTTCTGGGCAATAAATTTGTAAAATATTGCAAATGTGTTTCAGGGCTTGGTGAGTTTGGTGTTCCATAGGCTTGGACTTGAGAAGATCATGACGCTGGAAAAGTTAACACCGTGTAACATTCACTGTTTCAGTGCAGAAGATGGGAAGAAAAGAGGACAATGCGTAGGCTATAGCGCCAGCGAACACCCAGGCATACAAATCATTTAATATTATTTAAATGTGTATTATTAATTAAATTTATTTATTATTATTTAAATTTGTACAATCATCATACAAATATTTCATTGGATGATGGAAGACGAACGGTCACGACAGTAAGATCGATCAAAAGTATTATAAAGAGAAAGGAAGAGGATTATAGAATATTTATACGGGAGTTCATTATTACTCTTTCAAGTCAGGTTGTAGCAAAAATAGTTTTTAATTTGTATTAGGTACTGCTTTTTTTTAATAAAGTATTTTGTGCTAGGGTACATGAAACTACAAATACCCGTCGAAAACTAAAGTCTCAACCAAAAAAAAAAACCAGCATGTTTAATTCCTCATTCGGAAATGATCGCACTTCCTTAAAACATCAAATAGTAATTAAAAATGTTTAATGAATACCGAAATTCTTTTACCGGTGATAAGTTGGCCGGATATAAGACGCTTCGGTTACGGAATTTCCGAATATGACAGGTTGTACTGCAGTATCTGTGGGTACAGCATAGACGTACCACTTCTCCTCATGCTAAATCTCCATAAAAGAACAAAGCCATAAGAGATTGCAAAAACTGATATATTGCACTCAGAGCTACATCAACTGTAGTGTTTTCGGACCTCATAAAGGTGTGTGAGCTGTCGAAAAACGGTCAGTAAAAGTTAAATACAAGTTGAAATGACAATACATCGTCAGCAAGTCCTGCGGTTTTCAGAAAGAAGCCTTCACTGGACATCTTTCAAAATGAACATCGGTAATACGTCTATGAGAAGAATGTTAAAAAACTGGATGGGATTCCGTATGGATTACAAACTGGTCAATCTTTAAAAGTGCGTAATAAAAAATACGGATTAGTTTATCGCACCTCATAGTTAATAATGAACTATGAAACCCCTTGGTTCCTACAAAATATATGGTTTTATTTGAGATTTATTTACAGCTGTAATGGTCCTTACCACTCCAGAGAAAACTTTTGTCGTACAACATTATTTTCACTCACAAAGAACAGATCGTTCCTATAGTTCTCGTTTGATGGGAACTGCTGTAGAGTTTCAAGAACGATTTCTCAAACAGCTGATAAGTAATTCCAGATTAAGTAGCTTATTATTACATTCTTGTTTGAGGTTCATTTACAGCTGCAATGGTTCTTAGCACTCCAGAGAAAACTTTTGTCGTACAATAATATTTTCACTCACAAAGAACAGATCGTTCCTATAGTTCTAGTTTGATGGGAACTGCTGTGTGAGTTTCAAGAACGATTTCTCAAACAGCTGATAAGTAATTCCAGATTAAGTTGCTTATTATTACTTTCTTGTTTGAGGTTCATTTACAGCTGCAATGGTTCTTAGCACTCCAGAGAAAACTTTTGTCGTACAATAATATTTTCACTCACAAAGAACAGATCGTTCCTATAGTTCTAGTTTGATGGGAACTGCTGTGTGAGTTTCAAGAACGATTTCTCAAACAGCTGATAAGTAATTCTAGATTAAGTAGCTTATTATTACTTTCTTGTTTGAGGTTTATTTACAGCTGTAAAGGTTCTTACTACTACAGAGAAAACTTTTGTCGTACGACATTATTTTCACTCACAAAGAACAGATCGTTCCTATGGTTCTAGTTTGATGGGAACTGCTGTAGAGTTTCCAGAACAATTTCTCTAACAGCTGATAAGTAATTGCGTAAAGATAAGCTTTGTTGACGGGTTCCGTCGTACTGATGGTGTTTCGACTCAGCCTAAAAGCGTGTGAGCTATCCAAAAACAGTCACTAAAAATTAAATGACAGTACAACTTCTTTTCGTCGTCAGCAAGTCCTCAAGTTTTCGGAAAGAAACGTTTTACTGGACATCTTTCAAAATGAACATCGGTACTACGTCTTTGATAAGAATGTTAAAACAACTGGATGCACTTCCGTATATAATACAAACTGGTCAATCTATAAACGTGTGGAATAAAAAATACGGATTAGTTTATCGCACCTTAAGAAACCCTTTGGTTCCTACGAAATATATGGTTTTCAGATGAACAACGAGTTTTCTTTGATTTCAATGTCTAGGCGATGTCGTGGAAGAGCCACAACGTAATGGGCGCGTAACTGGGTCCGTATTACTTTGGAGGTAACGAACCTTTACAAGAAATATGAAGGAGTATTGTAGTGCAAGCAATCTGGCTTTTGGTTAACTGTGGTTCCATCAGATGGCGCTACCAGCCACACCAATGTAGAAACTATCGCTTTAATTTAAAAAAAGTTTGTCAACTGTCTGATTTCTCGAGGAACAAACTTTTCATACACGTACCACTGGGGGGGGGGGCTTTCACTATCTGACAGAAAGATAAATAGACGCATATTAAAAAATGAGTCAAAAATACAATGTGAAATGTTGTACTGCAGTAGCAGGCTGTGCGTTAAGTGTGATTTCCAGTTCCTAACTACACTATGTCACCTATGTCTGTGACTTCAGCGCATACTACATTTTTTATCATACACTTTCGTGCTAATCGTCCATAGAAAAAACCACCTCATAAGAGCTTGCAAAAACTGCACTCAGATCTACGGAATTTGTTTACTTGTAGTATTTTCAGACCGCATTTAAATATTTATGAAAACATTTTGATTTAAATACTTAAACTTATTCTTAATCAATGCAAATGTTTTTTACAAAATAAACTAAGTTGTATTAGGATGGCGCAGCTATTAAAATATTAAACCTATAAAGATATTAAACAGGAAAAAGTATTGAAAGTTTTCAACATTAAATTCTTTTTATTTTCTGGTCATAACACATTGTTAATTACAAATATTATTATTGGAAGTACACTGAAGGGATAGGGATGCAACCAAAAGGGTTGCCAAAGGTAACAGTAGGGGTACTCATGGAAGGGATGCCTACGTTAAAGGAAAGTTTACTTACGTTAACGGAAAGGGTGCTTACATAATTAATGGGATGAGTTCGTCAATGGTATGGTTGCTACGTTTTCGTGACCGTGATTTTGGTATTTGCCTTCAAACACTTGTCAAAATTACTAAAATCATCGTCAAATTTCTTCTGGGCTGCTTGCACAGCTGATAGGTTACACTGTTTGAATAGATCGACAATTTCAGAAGATTTCCTCAACACGCTTTGACCACTGATGTTGACGTCCTCAAGAAACACTCTGTAGTCGTCCTGTGCTTCGTCCAAACAGCATTGAAGCTCGTTGGGGTAAAAAGCGTTCTTGATATCTTTGTAACATTGGACGGTGGATGAAGAGATGCTCTCTTTGGTTTCACGTTCGGCCAAGGAGGCCTCGAGGTTTAAAAGAGCTTGTGGTGTAGCTGGTGCTTGGATGTTTAGTATACATTGGAATAAAGCTGAAGCCTCTGAAAACGAACAATTAACTTTTAATATTTAGAAATGAAATGCCTGGAAGGAACT
The DNA here is from genome assembly GCA_018207615.1 of Philaenus spumarius. Taxonomy (NCBI): domain Eukaryota; kingdom Metazoa; phylum Arthropoda; class Insecta; order Hemiptera; family Aphrophoridae; genus Philaenus; species Philaenus spumarius. Next base: position 25,452 of record JAGFPH010000965.1, read on the forward strand.
CAGTTCAGACTTGTTTAAACTTAACTAAACCTAATTATTTAAAATCTCTTAAGCATACCTTCCAAACAGAGTTTGACCAAGTAATCAAAAGAGACACTTTTTAAGCATATTTTGAAAACTTTATATAGTTTGTCAATCTTAGTTTCTCTAACGAAACCCCAAAGTATTGGTTTTCGTATTGAAATATATGTGGTCTAATATGATGTATAACTATCTCAAGTTGAAATTTTATGTTGAGAACTTGGACTTTGTCACAAGAAAAGAAAATTATAGTGAATATAAGTTGATAAGTTTTTCTTTTAAAATTCAGGGCACTAATAGTGATAACAGATTTAAAACATGGTTAGTAACTAAAAAATTCCTTTTTATATATACATATCACAGCATTTTGGAAAATAAAATGACCTTTATATTTCTTAATACCAGATAAACTTTCAACTTACGTAGGTTAAGATTGACGAGAGTTGCGGCTTTAGCATTAACCAAACAGAACGCTGCCTCAGGAGAAACAGACACATTTCCCAGTAGGTTGTTAAAGTTGGTAAACACTCCATCCAAGCTGGACCTAGCTGAAACCAAGGATGTAGCCTTAGCTGCCCAAGCATCTAAAAGAGTTTTCCTCGCTTGTTGCAGAGTTGTCTTGGCCAGGTTCAGTTTATCGGTTGGGATTGCGATGGAAGAAGCTTGTCCTAGCACACGGTCAGCCATATTGTCAAACTGTAACAAAAATACAATGTAGTAGAACACGTACATCAATCGTAGACGTGTATAATATCAGTCAAATGAAGTAGTAAGATGAGAGGATATATGTAACCTTGAAGATGCAAACTTGATCTATAACAAAGATTGAGTAGGTTGCAGTCTAGTTAGTAGAGTGTAGGTCACTTGAAGCCCGAGAGGGGTAATGATGACGTAATCATCCCCACCCTTCCCCTACCGGCATTACATCCCCTCTCTGGTATTAAGTGGCGGACATTCTACTCTATATACTCAATATCGGTTTATATATTTACCAGGACAATAAGCTGACCCAGTGTCAACTTAAGCAGTTCATGTGGAATATATTAAAAATAACAACAATAAAAACACTTAATCTCTAAAATATTGAGTATTGGCTGAATGTTATTGTATGGTTGTAGATATGACATAAGTTTAAATACAAAAATGTGCATTCTTAAAAGTCTTTACAAATTGATATCCGCCTCAATCATAATTCCTATTCGCCTTTTTTAGATATAGGCTTTTTTATTTGACAGATAATTTTTAGTTCAACATTAATTTTATAAATGTTGTGAAATTCGTAGAAAAGCATCCAATCTGATCATCTATTAAAATAATATATATTTATCAATTTTTGGTCAGATTTTCAATTCTGAAAATAAAACCGTTTATGGATGGAAAATAAAAATATTAATACCAAAGTTGTGTTCCGTTTAGGGCTGCCATTTTAAAAATGGACCAGGTAAAGCAAAGCGTTTTTTATAAAAATGTTTATTTTTAAGAGACAATTAAAATGATATAACTAAAGATCTTTGTTTATGTTTCAAAATTCGAGAATACCGACCCACCACCTAAATATGATTTTTAGTACTTCGATTTCAAAATAATAATTTCTTTAGATTCTTTAGTTGCGAAGTAGTGGGGTTTCAGTTGAACCATCTAAACTAATGTGTTGTATGTATTGCAATAGTTTCTTGTTTTACTAAATATACATGTGCAGTTACTGTTCAACTTACCATCTCAGGTACCATAAACCTAACATCCTCAGGATACGCCCTTCTGATGGATTTGATGGCCAATTCTCCATTGGTCCTAGTTCCATTCACTGCTACTTCTAAACATTTAACGTGCGCTATAGCCAAAGACAACCCGTTGACGATGCTCGCGTTCACTTGAGGCAATTGGTTTGCGTTTGATGCGTTGGAAGCACAACTAGGAGCCTGATCTACCGTGACGAAAGCGCAGCGAGCCACAGCCGACTTGAAAGCAACATCAGCAGTGCCTACCTTGATAACTTCTTGACCAAGGTTGGTGATTATATCGGCCAGACCAGCGGCGTCAGCGTTCTTGCTGATACAGTTGGTATAGTAACTATTTGCTGTAAAGATTTTAAGTAAATAATTAGTTCTTGAGAAATAAATTCAAAAAGCAGCAAAAAATTAAGTTAGATAACATCTATCATTCACGGTGTGATCAGCATAGTTTATTGGTTAGAGAGCATTAGCATGTAAAGCAACAAATTCTGGGTTCGAATCCCACCCAGTTACATACTTTTTTTTCCTTGTAATTTAAGTTTTAAAGAAACCCAAATCGTGTAGCATTTCAAATGTTTCTTTACCTTGTTCCGGTACACTTTTTAGGTATGCCTCATTGATGTAAGCAATAAAGGAATCCCTCGCCCTGATGTAATCAGCTGTTCCCTGTACGGCCAAAACACCCTCCAGGAAGTATTCGTTGGCCAGTTTGGCTCCAGCCTCCAACCCTGTGTCTCTGATAAGACTCTGGATGTTCCTTGCTACAGCTATTACTGCGTTATACTTCGCAGTGGCTTCGGCCTTGGCTTTGTCGTAAGCTGTAATCGCAGCGCTTACTACCTCTTGTGGCGACATAGTCACTGCACCACTTGTTTGAGCTGAAGTATTGGTGCCACCAACAGATATCTGCAAATTAAAATAGGTTATTGGTGACTTCCTAATTAGGTTTCAGTTCAAACAAAGATTATAATCCGATTCGTTTGATTGCTACATCGACTGCACTGGGTGGGTCGTTACTAATTGGTAGTAATAGTTAACTAACACATGGTACAATGTTGGCCTAACCTCAAAACAAAACTTTATTTTGCAAAATTATCTGACATGTAAATTGACAAGTTTTACTTGTAGAAAAGTATTAATATTATTTTAACTCCTTTTTAGAGTTTCTATAGAAAAGATGAGCTATTGCAGTGGCTCTTATTGTATGGCCTAAAATGGCGTATACACTTTTGCGCCACGCAACTCGTTGGAATTGTTAACTTAATTTCAACAAACCTCCAGCGATCCGTGGGAAACTCACGAACATTCAGTGCTGATTTTTAATTACCTTTACTTATACAAATTTAAAAATGCAAAATGAGTATTTTGAAAATAATTGTAGGCAATAACATATCCTACCCAAAAATAACTTCAAGTGTAATTTTGTGGGTTGTTTTATACATTAATATAATGTCTTCTAAAACTATAATTAGTTTTTCTATGAGTAAAAAGTTGATAAAATAACAAAAATTGTTAAAGATAAAATCAAATAAAATGCAGTCACAATGCAATTTTATCTTCGTCCTTATGTTTTGTTTGTGCTTTAAAAGTAAAACTATTACAAGTTTTCTAAGTCTCTCGGACGAGTTCGTTAAAAAAATCCAACAACCGAAATCAGGTTTTTAGGAAAGAAGTAATAATTTTTTGAGATTTTTCGTACTAGAATGAAACTTTTTTGGAGATTTACTTAAAAAACGAAGTATAGAAGATAATTCAGAACAATTTGTTTTTTACAAGATCGTCTTGTTCTCCAAACATTTATCAAAACGTGAAATACCATAAAATCACACGGTTCTAATACTAGATTTTACCGTGGGCCGCTTCTGACAAAAAGCCGATGGCCTAAATGCAAACTCCATAACCCGAGCAAGGTCGAGGTGCAGAGTCCCAGAGCGAGATCTTGCTTTTCTAGCGTTGGCCAATGATGAGGTACAAACAAATACCACTAACATATTTCGTACACGCAGGTAGTTATTCAACGCCTTCGTTATAGTTGGTGGAAGCCATGAAGCTTGTAAACTTAATTTTATAAATTCGCTCAACTCACATCAGCTGTTCAATTAATTGAATAATACAATCATTGTAAAGATTGTTTATTGTAAACAGGAATTACCAACATTAAGTTTGAAACTGGTAACTTTTAAATTTCCTCATAACACTGACGTTGTGAAACAATTTGTCCGGTGAGTTTTGTTGACAATTAGTAACAAATATTTTTTTTTTTATTTCTCAGCCTACAGAAAACATGAAAATACCAGTAATGTTATTATAATGTTCCTCTATTTAAAAACGTACCTTAATTTTGTCTTTAAAAATAATAAAAATTAGATCGGGAAAATATTTATAAATATTTTTTGTAGATTTTAAGAGCATCTAGCTCCTAAACAGTTAGATATATCGAAAACAAATTTGAATTAAACACTGCATGAAAATTATAAAACCAAATTTTTACATAAAATATTCGAATTTATTAAAACATACTTAGTTTTTTTAAATAATTTTACTTCAAATTTATAATCATCAATACCAGTAATCAGCTGTAGGCCTTTAATTACTAACATTATTGAAATTTTGGTTTTAAATATTTATTAACAGTTAAAATTTAAAACATTTTCTGCTAAATGTTGAACAAAATAATTTACCTTTACTGGGATTTCAGATGATATTTTTTAAATAGTATGCAATCCTTCATACGAGAAACTAAACACAGTTGTTTTATATTTCGTAGATCTAAAAATGGTAGATTTAAACGAACTGCGTTATTTGGACACTTGGGTTTTGTCCAATTATTAGAAAATTGTAAATTCTCAAATTTAAAACATGAATCTATGTTATAAGTGAATCAATTTCTCAATAACTTACCATGACAAAAACTGACAGCCAGATGAAAGCCAAACGGTTTGCCATGTTGATAGTTTTGACTTTCAAAAACAAAGATTCTATAAGGCAGATCCCAAAGTTGACTTTACTAAAGACACCAGACAACCGGAACAGTTGTCAGTAATGATAAGTGAAGAAATGTTTTGTTTCTCATTTTATAGGTAAAGGTAATATTCAAATCTGAAAAATTGCTAAATATTAAACAAAATAAAATGCAGTCACAATGCAATTTTATCTTTACCTTTATGTTTTGTTTGTTTAAGTTTTAAATGTAAAACTATTACAAAAGACACGGTAGCGATAGTGTTGGTGGCATTGTTTACTGTTCCAATAAAGTAGTATTAAAATAAGCTTTTATTTATTTTAACTTTTAAGACAAAGAAAAGTTCACCACAAAGGAAGAGTCTTGAAATCTCATTCTATTTGTATTGTTTTTATGAAACTCACGCCTGGACGTGGAAGGTGAATGCTTGCATCACAGGCTTCAGGCGCAAAAGTGTGCAGTAATTTTGTTTGAAAATCACTAATTTTTTGTAGCTCAGTTTGTTATGGTAATTTTAATATACTATCGACATTGTCCTAACGTAGAGTCAGCGTAGAGCAAAAAACAACTTAGAAATAACTAAGACAATTTGAAGATATATTCTCGTAGTGTCATAGACACACGATAAGAAATGATTAACAATATTTAATGTTAAAGCATAAAAATAAGGAAAGTACGGGAGTTTACTGCCAGCAACGCTTGATTGTTGAATGCATTTACATTGATTATTATTATTGCAACCAATTTAATATAATAATATTTAGAATAAGCTTATTATTTTTCTCAACCAAAAGTTTTTTTTTTAGGTTAGGTTAATAGATTGATACCAAACACAATACAAAAAAAAAAAAAAAAAAATAACGAAAAGGGCTTACTGCAATTCAAACGTCTTTTGTTACGTATTATAAATATAACATCTGATTTGGATCAAAAGCTTAGGTTAGGCCTATTCTGGAACAACGCACAATTTCATGAAAACGTTTTCATTTTGTTACTATAGCAAACTATTTAGTAAATTTGATAAATTTTTTTAACAACAGCGTTTTTGGGTTAGGTTTACATCGCTTTTTACATAAAAAATGTATAGAATAAAGTTGGCTCTACTTTAAAATAAAAACTGAAACTAGTAGCAATTAATAAAAGGGTGACTAAATTTGCACCTTCAATCGAACTTAATAAGAATAAGTTGTAATTTAAACGCATCGTAATCAACAATCAGATGTTTTGTAAATAGTCCAGTCATCAGCCGTTTTGGTGTTCAATTTTGAGAATCAACATCGATTGTCTTGAAAATTAGGGTTTAGGTAGTATTTATAATCTTCTTCAAAATCTACCCTGTGCCGAAGAGGGCTTTTACCCTGTGGGTGAAACATTTTTTAATCAAAATTAACTGGGAGATCGATAGTTTAATCAATTCTAAGCAACTTTTGTTCTATAAAGTTTTTTGTAAAATTGATACTTTGCGAGTTATTAAGGATTAAAACTGCATTTTTCATTAAAAAAACGTATGTTTTTTAACCATTTTTCACGAATAACTTAAATTTTTTAAATTTTACCGAAAAAATCGTTCAGAACAAAAACGTAGATAATAAAAAAAAGAGATTAGTTTTTTAATGACTTCTGTAAATTCAATATGAACTGAGTTATTTGCTCATTGAAGGACGGTTATTTTTCTAGAAACCCGAAATTGAAAACCTTCAACCTTGAATAACTTGAAAATAATGAAATTTTTGGGGAAAACTCAAGAGACCTTTTTTTTAAATAGCATACAAAAACCTTTTAAATGAACACTGATAAAAGTCTTTTGCATAAGAATTGACTGACTTATAACCGAAATAAAGAAACTTCTTATTGTTTTAAAAAAAATTAACAATTGTACCCTTGCCATTACAACCCTAATTGAAATTAATCGTAACCCACTTGCAATTAACGTGATTTAGGTGTTATAGATATGATCCAAGTGATTTGACCGGTTTGGAATGCTTATTTTAGAAAAAAGTAATTGATTAAATGGAAAATAGTGTTTTTCGTAAATAAACCAAACACTATTCATGATATGAAAATAAAATTAAAATTTTAACTGTAGGGGATTTCCTATTTAACAGATTTTTTTAACTTTGTATTATAAAAAGTGAATGAGATATGGCGGTTCAAAGTTTGCAGTCGCGTACTATTTGTAGCTTATCCAAACCCTTAAAACTCAAATCTTTTCAAAAATAAGAATTGGAAAAAGTTTTAACTGATATGACGCTAAAGCACTTAAAATTCTCTACTTAATGTTTTTTTTTTATATTATAGCTTAAAGAATAAGGAATTATCGTCGAAAAACCAACTAAATTTTTTTAAATCACGAATTTTGGAGCATAGAGACAGAGACAGAAAAATGGAGCATACAGTTCAATATACAACTATCTCATTACTGTAATTTTCAATTAGTAGGTTAGTAAGGGTAAAAATTAAGACTTAAAGTTACATAAAAAAAAATTATAACCGCTATTTTTATATTTTTTTGTCGTAAGGGTTGAAGTGTTTAGAAAACAACAAATTTTATATCACCAGTGAAATATTCTTAATTTAATATAAATGCACTTTTGAATAATTTGTCCTTTAAAAAAATCGTTGAACATATTTTTTAATTATTAATATTTTTAGGGGATGATTTATAAGGGTTGAAGCGTCTCACAAATAATAATTGCATTCAAATAAAATACAATAATTGAAATTTAATATGACGCACTTTAAAACCATTTCAAGTTATAATAATAAATAACTTTAAATTAGTTTTGAAAATTACTACCCCCAGGGGATAATTTATAGGGGTTGAATCTTTCGGATTAATCATAAACTTGTTTGATAATGTCAAGTGATCTACAAATAATTCATTTAAACTTTATTTTAACCAATTGCATGATAGAATCTACGATTTTAAAATATTTTGCAATAAGGGGTAGTTTTTACCCCTAAAACATTAAAAAGCCGGGTACGGCACATGGTAGATTTTGAAGTAGAGCTTAAATCCAAATTTTTACGAAAATCGATGTTGATTCCCAAAATTGCACAGTTTTAAGGTTTTTTACCGTTGATGACTGGACTAAAAATCTAAATAAAAAAAACCATGTACAGACATGTATACGACGATTTTTGAAGCCAATATTTAACTAAGACATTATGTTTAAATAAGATCGTCTTCTGTATTAATATGTTTGTCACTATTGAAACCTCAATGAGGAATTATTGATCAACAAGAATTGGTTTTAGCCCAGTAAAAATACGAAAAGAAACAACATTTAAGTCTAATTGTGTAAAATTAAAATTAAATAATTTAAATAGTTATTAACGAATTTCCATAAAAAGATGAGCTATGCAGTGACTCTTATGGTGAGATTTAGTGTTGGGAGTAGTGAACGAGCACCGATCATGGTTCCCAGAACACGTTTTCGGGTGTCGTAAAATCTTTTACATATACAGGGTGTCACAAAAAACCTTAACGGGCTATACAAGATCGGATTGTATACGATTAAAAATGTTTTTTTGAATCCGGCTTAGTTTAGTCAGAATCCACCATTTTCTTTTTTTACAAAAACTCACTGTACTCCAGAAATAGATAAGATATTGAGTTGAAATTTGGTAAAAGCATTTTTTATGTCACGATTTACAAGCGCACCAACCACACAAAATTAATGTTTGTAATTTACAAATGGCAGCCGTTATAAATTTTTAACTTGGAATATCTCGAAAACCGCTAACTTTACAAAAAAGTATACAAGAGACAAAATATAAAAACAAAATACATTTTTGTTGTTCCGAATTGGAAAATAAGTTACTGAACATTTTTATTTATTTTAATGTATATAATACGGTCCTATGTAGCCCGATAAGGTTTTTTTTAGACACAATGTATTGTATATTTGTGTTTTTGTCGCGCTTTAACGGTCGGATTTTGTACTAATATTGTTTGGTTTTCTACTAATGTTTTTCGGATTTTGCACACTTTGGTTTCTAAGTGGCTCCAACAAGTTCGTTTGGCAACAAAATCCAACAACCGGAAGTAAATATTTTTTATACTTTTCATAATAGAATGAAACCTTTAAGGGTTTTATGTAAAAAATTAATATAGGAGGTTATTCTACACATTTTGTTTACACGACCTTAAAGCTCGTCTGGTTCCCCCCAAAATCGGTCAAAACTTAAAATACCATAAACGTAGGTACAAATCTACGAAGTGGATTTTACCTTGGGGACAGCTTCTGTTACGAGGCCCACAGTCGGGATGCAACCTCGCGAAGAGAGTTATCCCTGTGCGAGCGGAACGAAGAAGCGTCTGAGCTGGTGTCGGAGGCTCTGGTGCAAACAGATTCTACTTGTATATTTCATACACGCAGGCAACTCTTCACCTTCTTTGTGAATAGAAGTATTATCCCAAATAGTTGGTTGAAATTCTAAATCACGCAAATTCAATTTTGACCGTTCGCTCATCTCGTAGCTGCAGGATCAAATTATTTATCATTGTACCACGAAAAAATAATTGAATTATTTTTGTAATTGGAATTGTGTTAAAAACTTAATCGTTACAGTTTGACTGCAATTTAAAATTATGTGCGAAAAAATAAACAGTCCTTAAATTAAAGCAGCTGTTGTTGATTTTTCGGACAGCTGATCACTTTATTGATTGTTGCCACATCAAGTTGCTTATTATTACTTTCTTGTTTGAGGTGTATTTACAGCTGTAATGGTTCTTACCACTCCAGAGAAAACTTTTGTCATACGACATTATTTTCACTCACAAAGAACAGATCGTTCCCATAGTTCTAGTTTGATGAGAACTGCTGTAGAGTTTCAAGAAGGATTTCTCAAACAGCTGATAAGTAATTGCGTAAAAATAAGCGTTGTTGACGGGTTCCATCGTACTGATGGTGTTTCGACTCAGCCTAAAGGCGTGTGAGCTGTCCAAAAACATTTGAGAAGAATGTTAAAACAACTGGATGGACTTCCGTACAGAATACAAACTGGTCAATCTTTAAAAGTGTGGAATAAAAAGACGGACTAGTTTATCGCACCTCTTAGTTAATAATGAACTATGAAACCCCTTGGTTCCTACGAAATATTTGGTTTTCAGTTGTAACAACGCTCTTTTACTTCGATGTCCAGACGATGTCGTAGAGAAGTCAAAACATAGTGAGTGCGTAACTGGGGCGATATTACGATGGAGGTAACGAACCTTTGCAAGAGATATGAAGAAGTCTTGTAGTGCAAGCAATCTGGCTTTTGGCTAATTGTGGTTCCATCAAAATGGTGCTACCAGCCACAACATAGTGAGCGCGTAACTGGGTCGGTATTACGCTGGAGGTAACGAACCTTTGCAAGAGATATGAAGAAGTCTTGTAGTGC
>JAGFPH010000965.1:36035-48566 GCA_018207615.1 Philaenus spumarius
AATCTGGCTTTTGGCTAAATGTGGTTCCATCAAAATGGTGCTACCAGCCACAACATAGTGAGCGCGTAACTGGGTCAGTATTATGTTCGATGTAACGAACCTTTGCGTGAGATATGAAGAAGTCTTATAGTGCAAGCAATCTTTCTTTTGGCTAATTGTGATTCCATCAAAATGGTGCTACTAGCCACAACATAGTGAGCGCGTAACAGGGTCGGTATTACGTTGGATGTAACGAACCTTTGCAAGAGTTATGAAGAAGTCTTGTAGTGCAAGCAATCTGGCTTTTGGCTAACTGTGGTTATATCGAGATGGCGCTACCAGCCACACCACTGTAGAAACTATAGCTGTAATATTAAAAAAAGTTTGTCAATTGTCTAATTTTTCGAGGAACACTGGGGAGACCGTTCACCACCTAACGGAAAGATAAAGGAACGCATGTTCTAAAATGAGCCATAAATGTTGTGAAATGTTGTACTGCAGTAGCAGGTGTGATTTCCAGTAACTAACTACACTAGGTCACCTATGTCTGTGGCTTCAGCGTGTACTACATTTTACTCTCCTTCATTTTCGTGCTAATCCTCCATAGGAAAACCTCGTCATAAAAGGTTACAAAAACTGCACTCTACGTAATTCGTCTAACTCTAGTGTTTTCGGACAGCATTTAAATATTTATGAAAACATTTCAAGTGAAATACAACTTATTCTTAATATTTTTTTACAAAATAAACTAACAAAATGAAATGTATTTGGATGGCGCAGCCGTGAAAATATTAAAAATATAAAGATATTAAACAGGGGAAAATATTCAAAGTTATCATCATTAAATTCTTTTTATTTTCTGGTCATTACACATTGTCAACAACAAACATTATTACTGGAAGTAAACTAAAATGATAGGGATGGTAACAAAAGGGTCGCTAGAGGTAACAATAGGTGTTCTCATGGAAGGGATGATTACTGTAATGGCAAAAGAAAGTTTACTTACGTTTGTGGGAAGGGTGCTCACAAAATTAATGGGATGAGTTCGTTAACGGAAGGGTTGCTACGTTGTCGGAAGGAAGGTTTATTTTAAAGGAAGGCATATCAAAGGCGAGGGATCCCTACATTAAAGCCAGGGATGTCAACGATAGGGTTGGTAATGGGAACAGAAACAGTGATTTTGGTATTTGTCTTCAAACACTTGTCAAAATTACTAAAATCATCTTCAAATTTCTTCTGGGCTGCTTGCACAGCTGATAGGTTACACTGTTTGAATAGATCGACGATTTCAGCAGATTTCCTCAACACGGTTTGACCACTGATATTGACGTCCTCGAGGAAGACTCTGTAGTCATCCTGTGCTTCGGCCAAGCAGCATTGAAGCTCGTTGGGGTAGAAAGCGTTCTTGATATCTTTGTAACATTGGACGGTGGATGAAGAGATGCTCTCTTTGGTTTCACGTTCTGCCAAGGAGGCCTCGAGGTTTAGAAGAGCTTGTGGTGTAGCTGGTGCTCGGATGTTTAGTATACATTGGAATAAAGCTGAAGCCTCTGAAAACGAACAATCAACCTTTAATATTTAGAAATGAAATTCGTGGATGTAAGTTGAATTAAACATATAAAAAAAGAGAGATTATAACAGGCATGCAAACGAATCAGAGTAGACACTTTTCAATAATACATTAAACACCCTACATATTTAAAAATATTTCGTGAACAAAAATTTGTTCTTCTATCCTTATTAAAAGTATTTTGTAACAAAACACCAAAATATAAAAAATACTTGTTTATCTTAGTTTATTGAATTATATGTGTTCTCCGTATGCTTATCTCAATAGAAAATGTACTGAATACAAATTTTCAGATTTTTCTTTTTAAGTATGAGAAACTAAAAATAGTAACTGTTTTAAAATACGGTGAATAATTTTAAAATTCTTTTGTAAAAATATATTTAAAGTATTTTAGAAAATTACGTGAATTTTATATTTATTACGAGCTGGCCCGATCCAGCTTTGCACGGATAGACAAATCAAAGTTAAATGTATATTAACAACAAAAATATATCAATAAATACTATGTATGTCTTATAAGGGTTTTTAGCAACTTTGACCCTCCGAAACTCCCCTAAAATTTCGAATTTTTTTAAAACCTTCCTTAGCGAGCACCTAGGGCCCTAGAGGAAGCTACATACCAAATTTTATTCCAATCCGTTCAGTGGTTTTTTTTAGTAAATTTGAACCCCACCACCCAAACACCCCTAAAATTTCGAATTTTTTTAAAACCTTCCTTAGCAATCACCTAGGGGCCCTAGAGGAAGCTATATACCAAATTTGATTAAAATCCGTTTGTTGGTTTTTTTAGTAACTTTGACCCCCTAACCCTCCTTAAATTTCGAATTTTTTTAAAGCATTTCTTACCGAGCACCTATTGCCCTAGAGGAAGATACATACCATATTTCATTCCAATCCGTTCAGTAGTTCTTGAGAAATCATGATCAGTGGTTTTTTTAGTACATTTTACCCCCCCCCCCCCTCCCAACCCCCTAAAATGTCGAATGTTTTAAAACCTTACTTAGCAAGCACCTATGTATGGTCGGAGAGGAAGCTACATACTAAATGTCATTTGATTCCGTTCTGTAGTTTTGGAGAAATCGTGATTTAGTAACTTTGACACCCCCAAACCTCCCCTAACATTTAAAATTTTATGAAAACTCTTCTTAGAGAGCATCTATGGCCCTATAGGAAGCTACATACCAAATTTCGTTCCAATCCGTTCAGTAGTTTTTCAGAAATCATGATCAGTGAGTCAGTGGGTTTTGGCTTTTATATATATAGATGAAAGCATACATTTTCAACTTACGTAGGTTAAGATTGACGAGAGTTGCGGCTTTAGCATTAACCAAACAGAAGGCTGCCTCGGGAGAAACAGACACATTTCCCAGTAGGTTGTTAAAGTTGGTAAACACTCCATCCAAGCTGGACCTAGCTGAAACCAAGGTTGTAGCCTTAGCCGTCCAAGCATCTAAGAGAGTTTTCCTCGCTTGTTGCAGAGTTGTCTTGGCCAAGTTCAGTTTATCAGTTGGGATTGCGATGGAAGAAGCTTGTCCTAGCACACGGTCAGCCATATTGTCGAACTGTAACAAAGGGACAATGTAGCAGAACATGTATACAGTGTGTAATATCGGCCAAGGGAAGCAGTAAACGTAAAGCTGTCTAAATTACCCTCCCCGACCACCTAACTTTGTAGCACGGGTATTTTTTTTTAGATTCTTCAGTTTCGAAACAAAGAAGAATGCTGCATGAAGGGATAATGGATTAAATTTGCATAATATTTCAATCTTTGAGGAGCTGAAATTTTTTACTGGATAGCTTTTGCTGTCGAATTTGCACGGTTGTGTTCTACTAACAAATACCTTCAAAATGAGCTACATCTTGAACTAGGCTTGTATTTAAAAATGTCAAGACTTCCTAAGACGGCCGTCCCTCCGGTAACGCCAAAAACAAGTAAAATACGTCTAACGATTGTTTATACAGACGAATACATAACTAAACAAATTGCATTACTTTTTGCTTATTAGTTTTCGAATTATTAGTACCAGACTTTTGTCTCATCCTGTACACCTTTAATAAACACTCTTCAGTCACTTTTGTTCGACCAATATGCAAAGACAGCTTATTGTCTTAAAACTGATGTTACTATCACGTTGAGGATTACATTTGAACTTAATACGGAACGCAAGTTGCACTGTAACTACAGATTCAGCCCTTGCAAACTGTGAAACACAAAAAGCTTTCTGTTCACTAGTCCCCACCTTCGCTACTAGTGTTTTCTATCGGCAGACAAAGGAAACAGTTCATGCGTATAGGTGTACAAACAAAACCGTTTGAGTCGCTCTTTCATTGAATGTATTATTTGTAATTGTAAGTTAAATGTATTAAAGAATACATATCCTTAAAACGCCGATATTCATTTTGAAACACCCATTACTTTGCCCATTTTAGGATTCTGGCAACTATGTAACAGGAATGTTAATGTTTCTGGGAGAGCGGAGATGTCAATTTCAGAGATTACGATTCGAAACATGTTCCATCGTGTTCTTTGCAATAAAAAACATTTTTTTGACTGGTCGCTCACTTATTTTGCCCAAACTAAGAAAGTTAAATTTAAACTTTTATGAAAGAATCCCCTGGGGCATATACACTTTTAAACTAAAGAGGGTTCGAGGATCGTCATATATGCTCTAGGTCTCGCCGGTTTTGAGGTAGTGATGATTTTTACTGAAAATAAACTTAAAACGCCTCCTTTGAAAAACAAAAAACGAGTATTTTCTATACTCATTACGCTCATACTTCTAAGAAGAGCCAACATTAATTTTCCAAATTACTTAAGGTTATTTTCATTATTTAAATACTATTTAACAATTACTTACTTTCTCAGGTAAAATGAACTTGTCTTCCTCAGGGAACACCCGTGTGATTGATTTGATGCTTATATCTCCATTGGCCCTAGTTTTACTTATTGCATCTTCTAAACATTTAACGTGCGCTTTAGCCAAAGACAACCCGTTAACGATGGCGGCGTTGACTTGAGGCAATGGGTTTGCGTTTAGTGCGCTCGCAGCACAAGCAGGAGCCTGACCCAACTTGGAAGCGCAGCTAGCCACAGCCAACTTGAAAGCTACATCAGCTGTGCCGATCTTTAAAGCCTCTTGACCAAGGTCGGTGATTATCTTCGCCAGACCGGCTGCGTCAGCGTTCTTGCTGATACAGTTCATATAGTAACTATTTGCTGTAAAGATTGGACGTAAAGAATTAGCTCTAATCTAGATGCAATAGATTCTTTGAGAAAATGACAATTTTACATTATCCCCATTGCCGGAGCAAAAGAGTATAAAAGACGTAAACATTTTATTATAAAAAGTTAATGTAAATCAAATTTTAATTAAAATATAAAAACTGTTTTAAAATAAAAAGAAACATAAAATTTAGAAATTTAGTTTAGGGAAAGGAACGAAAGTCAATTATTCGTGCCGAGAGTTTAAATGTTCCAGAGAACTGCCCTTGCATGTAGCTGTTTGAAAAATCTGAGTTATTGTTGTCTTGATATGTTTTGTGTTATCTGTTAAAGAGCTGGGAGTAAACCACGGTATTTTCACAATTCTTACCCTTTAAAATCAATATTTTACAAAATCCTTTCTCAGTGTGCGTCTATGACCTTTACATTTTGTCTACGTTGATTCTATGTCAGTCAGTCGATCAGTCAGCCAGGACATAGCCGCTTATATATATAGATGACGGTCTTCATTTTTAAAACAACAGTTTATAAATGTATAGTCAATTTATAACAAAAGTATTAGCGATGTTTTCTGCTAATTTTAACAGTAATTTAATTGGAAATCACGTTTCCCCCATTTTTATCGACAAAATTGTTTACCTTTCGGTAATATCGATAATATGCCATCAATGAAATCTACGAGGAATAATTATAGTTTAGATTTATGAAACTATTTCCCTCAAATTACGTCAATAGTTTTGTCTTCAAAATTTAATGCATGATTTGTAAGACCGCACATAACTGTAGGAGACTGTTTCATCATCTAATTAAACGACAACCCAAACGACATAGTCATACAATATTATATTTATGGTACCAAACGTTGGCTCTCCTGTAAAGTAGTTAGTATTTACTGTTTATCGTGATATGTGTAGGATAGTATATTTTATAAATTAAATTTCCAGAAGTTTTAATCAGTTCAGAAGAAAATTTACTGATTCAATCAAATAAACTAGTGACTAATTATGGTTTCCGTACGTTACTTTTGAAATATTAGTTTACTAAAAATGCAGATTACCATACATGTCAGACAACATCTATCGATATGTGGGGCGATTAGCATAGCTTATCGGTTGGAGCACTTGCAAATAAGATAATGATTCTAGGCACGTGTAAAACACGTAAAGCCAAATAAATTGAGTTCTATCCCCGTCTCGTTACGTATTTTTTCACTCGTAATTTGTGTTACTTTTAATATTAGTTTACTAAAAATGCAGCTTACCATAAAACTTCCACCGACATGTGGTGTTATTAGAGTAGCTTAATAGTTGGAGTGTGGCACATAATGGCCAAATATTACGAACCAAATTATGTGCAGGATAGTATGTTTTGCATTGCATGATTTTGGTCCGAGTCCCTGATAATTAACACTAATTATTTACCTTAAGTCCGTCTTGTGACTCCTTGTCGTTAAGTTTAAGACGACGTGTTTCGAAGCCGTAACTCCATCATCTGGTCATTCCTCTTGTGAGTTCGTCGAACATTAAAAACATTAAAATTTTATACACACACAAACATTTACACGGACACTAACACACAAGTCACAGTTCATCACATAAATAAATATACGGAACAAAGATGTAGCGCATCTCAACGTCCGGTCTGTATAGTGAAGTGCAGCCTACTGATCGTTATCTCTGTATGATCGTCTCTCGTCACGTGGTTGATAGCCGTGTCGTACAAATATTGACAGTTGAACGTAAGTTTGTCATTTAATACGTCATCTGTATTTTTTTTTTAATGCTTTATATGTTTCAAACTCCTCTATTGCATTCATTATTCTTCCTTTTGTACATGTGTTCATGAAAGATATAGGAACATAATATAACTACATCTTTCCGTACTAATAATAACTTATATGCTTCGTTAAAACCAAATAGAGGAAAGGTCCGGAGTATACAGAATTAATTGCTATAATTGTGACAAGCATTATATTGGTCAAACAGGGAGAACGTTTAATTAACGTTATAAAGAACATCTCTCTAACAAGACTGTTATCAGTAGGTCTAATTATGCACGTCACCTCATTGAATCGAATCATAAGCCGGGAGACTTCAACTCAACAGTAGAAGCCTTATACACATGTACAAAAGGAAGAACAATGAATGCAATAGAGGAGTTTGAAATATATAAAGCATTAAAAAAACGGATGACGTATTAATTGACAAACTTAAGTTCAACTCTCAATATTTGTACGACACGGCTATCAACCCTTGTATAAAACATACAGAGATAACGATCAGCAGGCTGCACTGTATTATACAGACCGGACGTCGAGATGAGCTACATCTTTATTCCGTATATTTATTTATGTGATGAACTGTAACTTGTGTGTTAGTGTCCGTGTAAATGTGTGTGTGTGTGTATACAATTTTAATGTTTTTAATGTTCGACGAACTCACCAGAGGAATGACCAGATTATGGAGTTACGGCTTCGAAACATGTAGTCTTAAACTTAACGACAAGGAGTCACAAGACGGACTTAAGGTAAATAATTATTATTAATATATATAGTATGTTTTATTACATAAATTTCATAAAGAGATCTAAATCAGTTCAGAAAGAAAACGACTGTACCTGACATACAAACGAGCGACCCTTTATGGTTTCCCAATTTTACTTTTAATATTCGTTCTTTAATAACACAGTATAAAATGCTAGTTAGATAAAAATCTACTAATGTCTGAACATTGGCACTTAAAGCTAAAGATCCCGGATTCGAACCTGAGACTTGTTTTTTAACTAACTTGTAATTTGTTTTGCTTTTAAATTAACCATAAAAATAAGGGAAATTGTAAGTTGACCTTTCAAATTTGTCTATACCTTGTCCTGGAATTTTCTTGATGTTTTCAACATTGGTGTTAGCAATAAATGCATTCTTCGCCCTGATGAAATCCCCTATTCCTTCTATGGCCAAAACACCCTCCAGGAAGTATTCATTGGTCAGTTTGGCTCCAGCCTCCAACCCTGTGTCTCTGATAAGACTCTGGATGTTCTTTGCTACAGCAAGAACTGCGGTAAACTTTGCAGTGACTTCGGCCTTGGCTTTGTCGAAAGCTGTAATCGTAGAGCTTACTACCTCCTGTGGCGACAATGTCGTTCCACCACTTACTTGAGCCGATGTATTGGTACTGGTTGTGGTAGTGGTTGTAATGGTAGTTATAGTGCTACCATTGGTAGAGTTTGTTGTGGTTACAACTGAGTTCACAACTTGACCCTTGGTGACGCCAACCGACATCTGCAAATTAAATTAGGTTATTCCCGACACTGTACGTAAACAATCCAAGGCAATTTTTTCAAATCAAAGTGCTTTAAACAAATATTTTATGGAGGAGGTTGTTTTTAAAAAAAAATCAAGTGTTTGTTGTGATTTTGAAAGTAAAAAGTTTGAAAAAAGATTTTAACTTACTTGGTTTTGATTCAAGGTTTTCACGCCTAAACGTTGTTACGAAGTGATATGAGGGAGAGTATACATTTATATTTTAATTATATTAGAAGTAGAATTTTATTGGTAGCCTACGCGATGAAGTCAAATCGCAGAGTTGCATTTTGTAGTAAGCCAAGGACCGAGTTAGACGAGTAAAACTGAGTGGGGACAGAGATGTTAAATTGAGGCGACAAAATTCGAGACGGGGCTTTTTGGGTGGAAGGAGGTGTACGTCGGGGCGACACGGGCTGACCTGAAGAAGCCACGAGGTTAAATTAAGGTGAGGAACATTTATTGTGAATATTTGGGAAAATATTTTAGTAGAATCAGTTTTTTTTTATTTATAATAAATTGAAGTAATTATTTATTTGAATTATATCCGTGTTTGAGAATTTTTGGAAGTAAATATATTATTTGAACTCAGATTGTCCCGTAGAGTTAGGCATAAGATTTGTATAGATTTAGATTGATTGTTGTTGGAGGAATTAAAATCTCTGTGATTAGTTGTGTGTACGGAGTTAAAATAAAAGATATATTTATAATGTCCTTGGTGGAATTAATTTGAATACATGTTTTGTGACCCTCTCACTCCAAAATAATTCGAGCTAAGCGAGTGGCCTTTTATATAAAGATCCCTACGTAATAACGTACACTACTTTACTTGTAACACTCACTATATTATTATATTCTTCAAAAATTATTATAATGAAAGTGTAAAATAAGTGTTATTTCTTGTTTCAAGCCTTCACGTCAAGGATTGTTAGCGAATTTCCGTAGTAAAGATGAGCTATTGCAGTACCTAAGAGTAGACCTAAGGTGGCGGGAGTAATAAATGAGCACCAATCACGGTCCCAGAACACGTTTTCGGATGTCATTAAAATCTTTATATATCTTTATATATTACCCGATAGAAATATATGTGTTCGCTTTCTAGCGTCCGCATTTTACGTCCGACTTGGTATTTATTTTCTAAGTTGCTAGAACTAGTTCGTTAGCCAAAAATCCAACAACCTGAGCACTTTTTTTATCCGAAGTAATTTTTTTTAAGCCTTTCGTAAAATGTTTGGTGGATTTATGTAAAAATATAAATAGGATAAATAAATTAATATAGGAGATTATTGTACACATTTAGTTTTTTTACTCGACTTTGTAGCTCGTTTCGTTCCCCCAATATTGATCAAAAAGTAAAATACCATTAACAACTTCTTTCAAATCCACAAGGGGGATTGTATTGTTGGTCAGCTTCATTTGATAGGCCGACGAATGGGCCGACAACCGCTGCAAACTAGGAAAGCAGTAAAAAATCCGAGATCACAAGGTCAAGATGCAACCTCACAAAGCGGGTTTATCAGCTGTGAGTGGAATGAAGAAAGGCTTTAGCTGGGGTTGGAAGCTGAATTACAACAGAGTTCTTCTTTATAATATAAATCGTACACGCAGGCAACGTCTTCGTGAGCAAACCAATTTGCCAAATCCCTAAAATCATATAAACTTAATTTTGGAAATTCGCTCAACTTACGTCTGCGGTTCAGCTGCGTGGTCGAATTGTGTATTGATTAAGGCCGTAGCCAGGAAAACTTTTCGGGAGTGGGGAGAGGGCATCAGATCAGGACCGGGGATTTGATCTTAAACACTTTTAACACGTTCAGTGCTAAGGATCACATGAGAGCTTGACACTGAACAGTATGAAAAGCAGCCGACGCACAGTGCATTTGAACGTCAACCCCATATTGATGAGTATTTTCAATACACAATGCACGCAAACCCACGTATTTGGAGTAGTTTCAATACACAATGCATTGGGGCTTCGCACGACAACCCACGTATTGGGAGTAGTTTCAATACTCAATGCATTGGGGCTTCGCACGCCAACCCACGTATTGGGAGTAGTTTAAATACTCAATGCATTGGGGCTTCGCACGCCAACCCACGTATTGGGAGTAGTTTCAATACTCAATGCATTGGGGCTTCGCACGACAACCCACGTATTGGGAGTAGTTTCAATACTCAATGCATTGGGGCTTCGCACGCCAACCCACGTATTGGGAGTAGTTTCAATACACAATGTATTGGATCTTCGCACGCCAACCCCCGTATTGGGAGTAGTTTCAATACACAATGCATTGCGTGTTTCGCACGCCAACCCCCGCATTTTGAGTAGTTTCAATACACAATGCATTGTGTGCTTCGCACGCCAACCCCAGTATTGGGGGTATTTTCAATACACGATCAATACAATAAACATACCCACCAATGAGAGCTTGGGCATTGTTTGACATATATAGGCATGAGTAATGAGTAAGCTTTTTGTTTCTCTTAATAGTGTTGGTAAATACAAACACATTTAGTTCCGTCATCTTGAAATTACAGCAAGTCAACAAACATTTTAAATGTCCTTTAACATGATTTACACTTGAAATTTATTTGTAAAAACCCGCAGCCCAACCCCATAAATTAAGACGTTTGGTTTACAGGGATTTGAAAAAACTTAGAAAACCAAACGTAGAAATTGCACCATTAACGAAATCAATATGTCTGGAGGTTTTAAACAATACTAGTGTGAACCAATGCAATGTTTCACGATTGCTTGATTTGAGTACACACATAAACACAACTTAGTAGCATTGAAAAGCATTGTGGTTAAAATAAGATTCTTATAATCAGGGCAGGTCAGTCGAATAACAAATTATAACAATTATAGTTAGGCCTATAATTTGACTATTGTAGATCATGCATCACTGAAGATGGCGACTTTTTAGTTGAAACGCGTTTGAGTTAATAAACGTATTAGTTGTGAGATTCTGGGTTCAAGTTTTATTCTATCATGAGTTGTTATGTTTACGTACGACAAATAATACGCCAGGAGTAAACATTGTTTCGATTACTTACATTTAAAGGGTAAAAATACACCTTTAAATACATCCCGTGAGAATATGGAGGCGAAATTTTGCACAATTAATTGATTTTTACGTGATACATAACAAAATTATAGTTCTCGCGTTTTGATTTGTTGCGTTTAAACGATGGAGACCATCCCAAAACAATACACATACTTTACTCCCATTGGAACTAGAGAGCGAAACGAAGAATCTTTACATTTATTTCATAAGTGCTACATAGAAAAAGTATACCTATTAATTTTCGGTTATGGGGTTAAAATAAAGTAGCTACCCCTAACAATAAAAGAAGATTCCAGTAACTTCATGCAAACAAGAGATCAAAAGTTCGGTACATATCATTCTTAAGAAATATATATTTCTTACATTCTTATGTATTATAAATTCTTATATTTCTTAATATAAGAAATAAAACCAGTTGAATTTTGATTAGTAAGAGGTGAAGTGGTAAAACTAAAATTAAAAATAAATAAATTGCTATGATTCTACAGACCTAAAACTAGCCATATATTATGCTTAGTTTGGATATAGTAAATATATATATAACTCAATGTATGTCCGTCTGTTTGTACGTTTGTCTGTTTGTACGTTTGTCTGTTTGTACGTTTGTCTGTTTGTACGTTTGTCTGTTTGTATGTTTGTCCTTTATGCGTTACCAAACCGTCCATCCGATTGCTTTGAAATTTTGCATAGTAACACAGGTTAACCCTGGGAAGGTTTTAGGCCATTTACCGAAGTCCTAGGACATTAGGGCTACGCCCCAGTGGCCCTCAAAGTTTCAATGTTAATCTTATGGAAGGTCAATCTTAAGGAAGAAGAAGAAAGATTTCTTTTGATTTTATCAGGGGCACAAAAAACATCTGTTCGTATGAAAAGCTTAAAACAGCTGATTTTGATCAACAACTGATTTGGATCAAAAACTGAATACAATTGTAGGTTAGGTAAATCAAGCAATGAGCAGAATCCCATTATAATTTACATCGGCCCTCAGGGCTTTCAAAGTTTCAAATTAAGCAATAGCGAAGCATTGCTGGGTCCACTAGTAGTAAATAAAAAAAAATTTACTTAGTACAATACTTGCACCTAAGGGATAAAATATTTAATGTAAAATATATTCATAGATTTACTTTTATTCGGGAGCTATGAGTAACAAACTGGCGGAAAATGCTATTGTTGAATTTACGCAGACATAAAAGGGAAACAGATAGATTTGGACGAAACTCGCTATGCATTTTTGGGCCATGGAACTGGATCAGAAATTTGTTTTTATTGTTTTTAAGTGTGCAGCTCAATATTTACACGACCGTCTTTTCATTGATTTAATAACATCTGTTAACTAAGTGAGCTAAGCAGCTGGTATTATTACAAATCCTTTTTATTGTGAAACATAAAAAAC
>JAGFPH010000965.1:58455-97137 GCA_018207615.1 Philaenus spumarius
ATCTTTATATTGTTAAGGAAACTTTTATAGGAGGGAGGGGTTCAACCCTAATGATACACTCTTTCTGGAGATCTACCAGGGCGATTTGCATGCGGTTTGTTTAAAATAAAAATTTTAAAATATCATTATTATCAAAAAACTATAAAATATCATTTATATTTCATCTTTATATTTTTAAGGAAACTTTTATAGGAGGGAGGGGGTTCAACCCTAATGATACCTATTTCTGGAGATCTACCAGGTCGATTTGCATGCGGTTTGTTTAAAATTTAAACAAAAATTAATGTCATTATTATAAAAAAACTATAAAATGTCATTTTTATTTCATCTTTATAATTATTTAAAAAAATTATGTAAGGGGGTACAAACACTAGTCATACCTATTTCTGGAGATCTACCAGGCCGATTTTCAAGCGGTTTGTTTTAAAGTTTTAAAAAAATGACGTCATCACTATAAAAAAACTATGAAATGTCATTTTTATTTTATATTTATATTTGTATGGAAACTTTAATGGGAGGGGAGGGGTTAACCCTAATGACACTTACTTCTGGAGACAACCAGGCCGATTTTCATGCGGTTAATGTCATTATTATCAAAAAATTATGAAATGCCATTTTTATCCCATCTTTAAATTTATAAGGGCACTTTTCTTTTTTTTTGTTTCTTTTAGGTAACAACATTATTAGTAGTACCCATTTTTGGAGGTGTACAGGGCCGATTTTCGTGCTGTTTGTTTTAAATAAATGAAAGTGTTGCCACTATTGGCAACGAATTTTGAAATGTCATTTTTATTTCATCGTTATATTTTTAAGGAAACATTTTAATTATTTTTTTTATTTTGGGCTTAACCTTATTAACACCTATTTCTGGAAACCTAAAATTCCGATTTTAGTGAGGTTTGTTTTAAATTTTTTTAAATGTTATGATTATTATAAAAAAAATACGAAATATAATTTGTATATAATTGTTATAATTATAAGGGCACTGTTGGTTGTTGTTTCATATTTTAGGGTTACAACCCTATTGCTACCTATTTCAGTAGATTAATTTTGCCCAAGGACTTTTGTTACTAACCCACCTGTAGTACAGCCAATATTACTTTAGCGCTACAGTAAATCTGAAGACAATGTCACCAACACTAACGTCACCGTGCCGTTTTTCTATAATCAAACTTTTAAAACAAACAAAACATAAAGGCGAAGATAAAATCTCATTGTGACGGTCCTACTTTTATATCGTTTATTCTGCTACAAGGTTTTCAGATTTCAGTATTACGCATTTAACTATAAAACGAAAAAAATCATTTCTTAAAGATAACATATCTTTACTGCTAACTGTTTTAGTTGTCTGGTATGTTTAATAAAGTCGAATTTGGGATTTGTGTTATAGAATAGTTGTCTTTGAACGTCGAAACAATCAAAATGGCTAACCGTGTGGCACTAATCTGGCTGGCAGTTTTTGTAGTGGTAAGTGAAAGTTTTAAACTTAAATTTGATAATTTAGGATTTTCAAATAATTAACAACAAATCTGGTGTATAAATAAGCATTTTGTTTATATTTCAAACTTGAGTATTTTTAGATCTATGCAATATAAAATCTAATTTTTAGTTTCGTGTATTAATTAATGTGTATGTTATTATACTATTTAAAAATAGTACCATCTGATATCTCGTATAGGTACAATAATTGTGTTCAACATTTAGTAGAAAAGTTTTGAGCATTGATACATATTTCAATCTTAAGTGTTATAAAAATCCGTTTATTTTATTATTCGAATTTATCATACGAATGTAGTTTTACTAAATTGTATTGATTGGTTCAATTTTTAATCTCAAATTGTACAACTGTTCAAATTTTAATAACTAAAGTAATTATAACTCCGGCTTATTAACAGTTAGTGATAATTATAAATTTTAAATTAAAACATTAATTATAAAAACTAAGTATATTGTAATAAATGTTTATGGTTTTGTAAAAAAATTGGTTTTACGTTTCATCATTTTCTCTGAAGAAGTAATATTTTCCAAATAGTGCTTAATTTAAATATATTCTTTTGTAAGTATGTTTTTGGTTCCTCTAATTAAGATGCACTAAAATAGCAAACATTTTTTTAAATATTTTCCAGTTATGATTTTTCTACTTTGAAAGTCAAAATCAGGTAAAATTTAATCTAGATGAAAATTACTGTTCCTTTACTGTTCCTTTTAATTTTGTTTGAGAGAGGAATAAAACATAAATTTATGATTGGACTCTAATTGTTAACAACACCCACCAGGTGTTTGTTTTGCGATATTACAAATATTATTAGAACAATTTACAAGTTTTTGAAAAATACAAAGTTTATACACTATTTTAAAATTAGTACCATCGGAATTTCTTCGTTTCCGAATTTTCAAAACCCTGTTACATAAACGTCGTACTTCACGGGTGGTTTTTTTAATAAATTTCAAATTTAAAGTTTGGTAGGTATTTCAATCATTTTAAAGATGATTTAAAATTATTTTTATTTTTTATTTATTTCCTCTCAATTCAAAAAGGCAAAACTAAACGTATTTATGCATATTATCACAGAATGGTTTAAACTTGAGAAACCAAAATGTTACTAACTATGTCAAACAAGGTCCAAATTGTGGGCAAGTTTTCTAATATTTTAATTTAATTCAGAATTTCAAAAAAAGCCCAGATATAAAAATATCTAATGGCAATGGAGACTGAGACGGATATCAAATGAGAGGGCTCTCAAAGATGGTTAAGTTGAAAATTTAAACTTTATTCGACAATTTAAAAATGGCGGACAAACTAATGTTATTTAACTTCTTTTTGTAACTTCATTTTTAATTGGAGAAAAAAATGGAAGAGCTTGGAGAAAAAAAATTAATTTACACTACATATTATTATATGCTCGGAAAATAAAATATCTACATATATATGTATAAAAGTATGTTTATTCGTCTTCTACAGACTCAAACACTATTCAACCAATTTCAATAAAAATTTCACAGTTTATCCGTATTAATGCCAGGAATGATTAGAGGTTACAACTTACAATTATTACTACAGTCTAATTGGTTAAAATGGGGTCGCTACCCCTATACAATAAATTCAAATTGAGCTAACTTCCTGCAAGCTAAAAGGATACAATTGTGTAGTATTATTCTTAAGTGATATAAAAAACTATTTGCAATTCAATTACTTAAGGCTCGGCTCCCTACATTCAAAACGGCGAAGTTGGGTACCAATTTCAATGTTAAATAACCAAAACATACCTTCACTATTAAGCATATTTTTGTGTTGTTTTTGTCAAAAAACGAAAGCTGTATTTTTTTCCTTAAAGTAAAATAGATTGTTTGTGTTGATTGCTAAGGTTTTTTGCAAATTCTCTTTTTTCAACTGAGTAAAAAATTAATAAAGTTTACTATTTTTTACTATTTTACTATCATACAATTAAGAAAACAATAAAACGGTTTTTGAAAATGTATTCGGCAATCAACATCCGCATATGACAGTACTTCAAAATGAAACCAAAGTTTTTAATTTATTCCACGAATTATCGGGGAAAAATTACTTATTCTGTAGCATTGCTCTTATGGGAATCAGATTCAATATGGCGGACAGGGTAGCGGCCCCTTAAGTCAAAGGGATGCAACGCGGTACTAAAATAGTCCGTGATACTAGTGTGAATCACAGCTGATCGTACATCATTAAAACGAGAATGTTTTACAAAAATATGGTCAATACAAGTCTGGCCGTATGACGTCACTGTTCGGAACATTTATGTCACTAACAAAACCGGTGTTTTATGGTTTTTCGATTGGCGATTGGCGGATATAAATTGTGAACCAGTGTTGAATGAGTATGATTGAGGAATGGGAATGGGTGGTCCACTGCAACGTTAGAACAAAACTTTAAACATATGAATCAAAAGCAGTACCGGGACGGCGTTCCAGTGCGTTCCGGCACCAGTAAACCGCTGAATTAAGCCCATTTGTAATCATACTTAAATCAGTGTAATGAAATGGGATAGCTACCCATATAAAATAAATTGCATTAACGTTATATGTTTTTAATACACGCTCTACCACCTGTCCTGATATTATTATAACCACAAGACAATTAAAAATTAAATTTTTCAATGCGCTCTCTAAATTGTGTTTGTGCTCAAGAAATAGCGAACCATTGACGGGTCATACCAGTAATAAAAAAATCCTTGTAATTTAGGCCCAAAATAATTAAAACTACACTTAAATCACAAAAGAAAAACAAAGAGCCCGTCAAGTCCTAGATAAACTTTTAAATTTTAAATCATAAAATTTAACAATCGACTTTTGAATTAAAAATTGTTCAATGATAACCCCCTCCTAAAAAATATGCCCTTCGAAACATTTGAAATATTTTCCCAGGATTATTTAGGTACAATGTCACGAATAATATTTTTAATTTTCAGATATACGCGGGCGTCATTAAGGGTCAAGTCGTGAGTTCAGTTGTAACCAGCAATGGTGGCACTGTTGTAACAACCAGTACGACCACAACCAGTACCAATAACTCGGCTCAAGAATCGCCCGCTCTGTCGCCACAAGAAGTAGTAAGCGCTTCGAGTACAGCTTACGACAAAGCCAAGGCCGAAGCCACTGCGAAGTATAACGCGGTAATAGCGGTAGCAAAGAACATCCAGAGTCTTATCAGAGACACAGGGTTGGAGGTTGGAGCCAAACTGGCCAACGAATACTTCCTGGAGGGTGTTTTGGCCATACAAGGAACAGCCGATTTCATCAGAGTGAGGGATTTCGTTATTGCTTTCACCAATGATGAAGTCATTAGGAAACTACCTGAACAAGGTAAATATAAAATGAAAACGTTATAGTTTTGTTTAAAGTAAAATAAATTAACAAGTTTTAAAAATTATGTAACCGGGTGGGATTTGAACCCAGAATATTTATATTTATTATGTGCGGATGCTCTAACCATTAAGCTATGAAATGACAACAGATATTGGTAGATGCTATCCAACTTCCTGGTAAGCTGTATTCTTAGTAAACTAAATTTAAAGTGAAAAAATATGTAACCGGGTGGGATTTGAACCCATTGAACCCTGTCAGTACCATAATATGTTAGTAGATGTTATCCAAAGTTTGTCTTAAGCTATATTTTTAGGAAACTAATATTAAAAGTAACATAAATTACAAGTTAAAAAAATACGTAGCAAGACTTGGGTTCGAACCCACTTTTTTTTGTTATACGTTCCAATTCTATGTCTTACACCTGGAATAAATCTTTATATTAATGTGCAAATGTTCTAACCATTAAAGCTATCCTAATCACAGCAGATGCTGTCTGACTTGTATGGTACGCTGCATTTGCAGTAAAACTAATATTAAAAGTAAAATATGGAAACCAAATTGATTAACTCGTTTATTTGTTTCGTAGTTATTTTTCTTTGGAACTTATTAGACATTTTAAACGAAATTTAAGTCATAAAATATACTATCATACACATATTACAATAACCCGGAATACTAACTACTTTACATTAGAGCCAACTTTTAGTACCATAAATAAAATATCGTATGACACTGTCGTACGGGTTACCGTTTGTAATTTTGTATGTTTAAGGTAAAAATAAAAGTATTATATACAGTTATGTGCGGTCTTATAAAGTTTTCATTTGATTTGAAAGATAAACTGGTGTAATTGGTAGGAAGTTATCGTGAACATCTAAACTTTCGTAGATTGCATGGATGGTAAATTATCACTATTTACTGAACGATTTCCAGTTAAATTACGGTGTGACGTTTTTTATCTACTGACTATACATCGGAGCGTTCTATACAAATTAACTGTTGTTTGCAAATGGCTAAAATCACAAATTAGACGGCCATCTATATTTATAAGCGACTTAGTCCTGACTGACTGAAAATAGCTAAGAATGTTATATTAAAATTTAATGGTATCCTTATGGGGTCATAGAGGGTGTTGCACTCTAAGAGAAGATGTTGCAAAATTTTTATTTTAATGCGAAAAAATTGTGAAAATACCTGTGTTCACTCCCAGCCCTATAACAGAAAAACAACTGATTCGTTTTCAAAGCTTGCATTCGTGTTTGTTGAAAGCATTTATATTTATTAAAATAGCAACCAATTTAGAAAAATTTAGAATCAGTCGATATTAAGTCGAAAAATATAAATTTCAGTTAGTTTACATAAAGCAGTTGAACATTGGAATGATTTTTGTTACCTACTGAGGTATTCAATAAACTAATGTGTTGTATACAAAATACAAAATAAGGCCGCCGTTATTGAATACGTATACAATATTCCAGTCGAATATACAATATTCGCACACAACCTACCTTCTCAAGGTTGACTGAGATCGCTTAGTTCAAGTGTTATTGCATTTCGATAACAACATCAACAGAATCATAACGACAAAGTTACGTATCTGAAATATGCATTCAAGACACTTACATCGTCAGGAAAACTTCAACCGATCCAGCATTTCTTAAATATGTCTTTCTTTCGAGCATGCTCTGTGCGGTAGTTATGTGTTAGAAAGCTGATAGGTTTGGGATTTCTAGCTCCCTTAACACCCGGGTTCAAACTCTACTTTACTATATTAACAACAAAGGGACAGGTCAATAACAATGCATCAGTGGTTCAGTGGCAATAATATATATCTCTCTATATTTATTCATACAATGCAATGATACAAATACATACGATCTGACACCTTAGCCTACACTTATACTACATACATCTCTTATACCAGGTATTGACCTTTATAAGACAGACTGGATTACGGTATTGGCAACTAGAGCGTGTTACTTTTATATGAATAACCCCAAAACTCTGAATATAACGTGACTCTAACTAGACTGAAATACTTTGGTTTGCTCACTCAGTTTGATGTCTTCACAGGTATCTCGATGGTCCAAATCTCGGAAGCTGAATTCCAAGTCTCGATTTCCTGGCCGCACTTTGCACGACGAACCGGCCCAAATTTTCCGGCCACACGCGCTAATAACAGACTGGCCTAGCTACCGGCCCAACACCTTAACAGACTGGCCTCACTCGCAGCCCCTCACTGGTACCCCGACCAGTCCACTCTGGCCCATCAACCACAATCCTCTGGCCTCGATTCTAGATTCGGATTATACTTTATAACCCGTCTAGCTTCCTTGTTGTCATCTTAAAACAAACCAAAGCAAAGCGAGTTCCGTGTTCCGCGTTTAACGAACTCTCCCGCGACCTCGCTACAATTTCCGTGTTTATACCGTACTTCCTTGTCCGTCTTACTGGTCAAAACCTTAACGTTCAAAATACTATTTCTAATAACTAAAATACTAAAACATATTCCTGCAAAACATAACAAAGCCGCATGTGAACCAATTGAAACCATCACAAATGTATAATGTCTACTGATCAATAAGCGTGCTAGTAGTTCCGCCTCTGCTCACTTCGCAAGGCAAAACTCGTGATGACTCATGGCGAAGCAAATGCAAACAGATTATTGATTAGAACAGAGACACTTGAATCTAACTAGGGTGGCCTGTAAGCTAAGCTAAGCTAGCGGTGGCCTGTACATAAAATAAGACAGAACTCTAAAAAATAGACACGCGCTATTTTGAATAATTTGAATTACGACATGAGTTGTAATTTCACTATTAATATTTCATTTAAATTATCAACATTTCAAACAAATAATGATATTATCAACTAAAGGAAACAATATAATATGTAACACCAGATGTTTGACTTAAAATACAGTAGGCCTAATCCTTTTTCGTAAATTTTTATTTTTCTGTATTTACCTGGTCTAAAAACAACTGTTAGTTGTGAAGAATAAATAACGTATTCTAAATTTGACAAGTTGGTTGCTATGGTAATAAAATATCATTGCTTTCAATAAACGTGTTTTGATTCAGTACAGGCCTAATCTAAAATTCTAGTGAACATCTACATTACTGCTTTTTATTGGTTACTTTAGTACTAGAGAAAATAGAGATGAGTAGCTCAATAATATCAGAACGGTACAGGTAAACTACTAAGACGCGTAGCAGAAGCACAGCGTGCACAGTGGATACATTGCTGTGATTATGTCAGTCAGATTGCTAATACCACTACCAAAAACATCGGTGTCGTGTTGGTATAGTTTATTTTGCGTAGGGTACTTCAAGCTTAAGAAAAAATATTATTCAGTGATAGTTTAAATGGAACAAATCTGGGAATAATAGAAAAATTGTATTGGAAATACGAGACATTTAATATCTCGCTTGTAACCCCATTCCCACCAACACCCTCCTCCATTGACAGTCCCCACCCCTACGCGAACAGTTTTATGTCTGGGTAATGTACCTGTAATATACTATTAGACTAGTCCATTATGGAAATAATCTGACATTTATTAAACATTTTCTTAAATTATTGCTGTTTTTAGTTTATGCAATTAAACTAATGAAACAGGGAGGATCAGCGTATAGCACTGGTAAATCTATAGTAACAAGGTTTGAAGCCATAGAAGGCCAGACTAGCGCCTTTAACGAACGGTCAATCTGCTTTCACGAAT
The DNA here is from genome assembly GCA_018207615.1 of Philaenus spumarius. Lineage (NCBI taxonomy): Eukaryota > Metazoa > Arthropoda > Insecta > Hemiptera > Aphrophoridae > Philaenus > Philaenus spumarius. The sequence goes on from JAGFPH010000965.1 coordinate 67,019, forward strand.
ATTTTTTTAGTTTATACCTTTAACTAATTGTTGACTTCCAATCTTTACAGCAAACATTTACTATACCTCCTGCATCAGTAAGAACGCTGACGCAGCCAGTCTTGCCAAGTTAATCACAGACCTGGGACTAGAGGCTTTAAAGATCGGCACAGCTGATGTAGGTTTCAAAGTAAATCTGGCTTCTTGCGCTTTCGTCAAGATGGACCAAGCCCAAGGTTGTGCTGCGAGAGTACTAAACGCAAACCCATTACCTCAAGTCAACACAAGCCTCGTCAACGGATTGTCTTTAGCTAAAGCGCACGTTCAATGTTTGGAAGATGCAATCAATAGAACTAGGGTGAATGGAGAATTGACTATCTCTTCAATCAGAAAGGTGTATCCTGACGATGCTAAGTTCATGGTACCTGAGAAGGTGAGTTTAGTTGTTTATAGCAATTTGAAGATATTCATAATCATAAACTTTTCCTTCCCAATTATATAACAGGTCTTACATTGTCTTACAGGTTGAAATTATTAGACTATAAAAATTATATCTGCTAGGATAAATATACTAGCCTAACCCTTTTATTTGAGTTCGTCGACGCGTTTCGGAGTTCCTCCATCTCGAGACCTATCTTGTCTTACAGGTCCCAATTATTATTACATTACTTATATTGAGCAAACGAATCAGTGCTCCATAGACATAATTTTGAATTCTTCAGCCGCGGTAGGGCAAATTGGCCTTGAGAAGACGAAACGTCCCATTTTTCGACTTCAACCGGCAGTTGAAAGGAAGTATTAGGAGAATCGTTTGCACTGTCTCTTTCAAATGCGTCATACGCGCAGTGGGAGAATTATGTCTACTCTCTCCGTTGCATGCGCCGCGTGTACTGTGTTTATACGTAGCATAGGAAACCAGTTGACGTTGCTTATGTACAGTGCATTAATTGAACACGTTTCAATATTTATTTGATTTTTGTTGAGGTATTAAAGCTATTGAGGAAATAAACAGTTATAATATTTTTGAATCGTTTGAATTCGTTCTTCAAAAGAAACTACTTAGTCCTAAATACAACAAACTATATCTAACTGAGTCTATGCCGTTAGGGATTTTTAGTATGAAAAGTGTACTATGTTATGTTTCCATTATAACGAAGGTGTAGGATTAATAATAACCCCAAAGTTATGATGGTAAATAATATTAAATGTCAAAATCAAGACGCAAAGACCTGAATTACATTTTGGAAAACAAAACAGAAGATCGTAATTATAGTTTAGTTATAGGCCTTCTTAAATCAATAATTTTAATCGAAAATATGTTAAATTCACTCATTTAGGCATAACTATATTATTGTTCATTTTAAAACTCTCTACATTTGTCATCGTCAGTAGGCATATGTTCATAAATTGATAAGAGTTCAAAATTATATGATGAAATGCAATTCAGACCAAGAGTCCAAGATAGTTAGTAATAGTTTGAAGTATATTTTTACATTTGTTGGCCTAATTTAATTTGTGTTTTAGCTGTCAAGAATAAAGTAAACAAAATGAATCGTTAAAACACTTACACTTTAAATGATTTCTCATCTCAAAGTCGATCATATATCAAATTAAAGTGAGTAATGCATAAAATCAATATTTCTCCAACCTAAGAAGTTTCACTTCTAACGCGTTTTTTATTTATCAACCCAAAACTAATTTATTATTAGAATTCAAAATTTGTTAATGTTATACTGTTACAAACAATGTTCTAATTATACTTTACAAATTTTGGATTTCTAGGAAATAAAATGGCGTAAATTTACTATTCGACTTTCGACTGATATTATTGCAGACGACGACGTTGTTTTACATTCTACCGTTAAATTTTGAATACAGGTAAACATAATGTGACTTAAGAGTATAAAGTTAGAACTTTAGACTGTTTTTTTAAAATTATTATTACTATTCATGCCGTATTATGTTGCCGTAGGTCAGCCGAGGGTTGAATAGTAATTTTGCGCCAATAAAAAACTTGCATCTAAAAATTTATATCAAATTGGGGGTCTTTTAAAGGCCAACATTTCTTTTAATTCAACTTAGATCATATCTCCATGTTCCATAAGGCCAACCTTCAATATTAAAAAGTTTACAGAGTTTGATTCTTTTACTGGAATGTTTTTTATACTTTTTAGAGGACCGAGAGGGGAAGTGATTACGTCAGGGGAAGGGTTGGGTGATTACGTCATCATTTCCCCTCTCGGGCCTCAAGTGACCCACACTCTACTAACTAGGTTGAAACCTTTGTTGTAGGTAAAGTTTGTTACATATCCTTTCATCTTACAACTTCACTTGACTGATATTGCACACCTCTACGATTGATGTACGTGTTCTACTCCTGTCTTTTTGTTACAGTTTGACAATATGGCTAACCGTGTACTAGGACAAGCTTCTTCCATCGCAGTCCCAACCGATAAACTGAACCTGGCCAAGACAACTCTGCAACAAGCGAGGAATACTCTCTTAGATGCTTGGGCAGCTAAGGCTACAACCTTGGTTTCAGCTAGGTCCAACTTGGATGGTGTGTTTACCAACTTTAACAACCTGCTGGGAAATGTGTCTGTTTCTCCCGAGGCAGCGTTCTGTTTGATTAATGCTAAAGCCGTAACTCTTACCAATCTTAACCTACGTAAGTTGAAAAATTATACGTTTATAATAACTATAAAATTTACGAAGATTCACAGAATACTTATCCAAAGAAAATTTATTTATCCAAAGACATTAATTGCCATATAGAAAACTGTGATCACTTTCAGTACTACGTATACTTATATGTTCACTATATTGTCTGCGCGTATGTTACAGTAAAATTTCTCAATATTTTATTTCAACTTCAGATAGTTATACGGAATACAAAGAAACATATATTTCAATATACAAAGTTAAAACTAATATCTTGTATATTTTGTGGTTTCATCTATTCTATTTAGTTTTCTAGAATGTTATACTCTGTATAAAATGCAACTTAAGTAATCGAGTTTTCTTTCGTTTGTTCACGTTTTAAATGAACTTACATCCACGCATTTCATTTCTAAAAATTATTGTTTCCTTTTCAGGGTCTGCAGGTTTATTCGAATGTATACTAAACATCCAAGCACCAGCTACACCACAAGCTCTTCTAACCCTTGAGGGTTCCTTGGTTGAACGTGAAACCAAAGAGAGCCTATCTTCATCCACCGTCCAGTGTTACAAATCAATCAATAACGCTTTTTACCCCAACGAGCTTCAATGCTGTCTGGCCGAAGCACAAGACGACTATAAAGTCTTCCTTGAGGACGTCAACAATAACGGTCTAGCAATGCTCAAGAAAGCTTCTGACATCATCGATCAATACAAACAGTGCAACCTAACTGCTGTGCAAGCAGCCCAGAAGAAATTTGACGATGATTTGGGTAATTTAGACAAGTGTTTGAAGAAAAATACCAAAGCCACCATCACTGGCTCCATTTCCAACCCTTTTGTTAACGTAGGCATCAATTCCGCTGTCTAAGCATCCTTTCCGTTAACGTAAACATTCCTTCCATCAGCACCCCTACCGTTATCGTTAGTATCAGTATTCCTTCAGTTTATGTCTTACTGTAATGCTTGTTATTTACATTATGTTATTACCAGATAATAAAAAGAATTGAAGGTTGATAACTTTGAATATTTTCCCCCTGTTTAATTTTTGTATGCGTTTAATTGCTAAGAAATTTTTCTGTTTATGTATAATGCAAATTAAGCTTGACGCCTCAACTCAATGGTAGCTGGTGTAGAGGTGGCGCGGCTTTGAGAACCAATGAAATGTTAAGCTAACTTTGTAAACATTATTTGCATAAATTCAGAGAAAAAGATAAGTATTTTAATTAAAATGTCTTTATAGACAGTTAAAAAGCATAAATGCGATCCGAAAACACCAATTGCAAAGATCTGAGTCCAGTTTCTCTTATGGTTACCATTATGCACAATCATCTACATAATACAACAAACTCTTAACCTATTTTTACAGAACATATTCAGAAATGTGTATTACATTAATTCATATATAAACTCAATTGAAAAATCAAGTATTTACCTAAAGTTTCTCCTGCGTCTTTCAACTTTCTCTGAGAAAGAATTTATTGATGACTTTATTTTTTTGGGGCAATATTAGAACTATTTAGTCCTCTCTTTCACCTAACCTTAATACAAAATTACTAACATGTAGAACAAAGTATTCTTAAAAATAAAATATTTCTTTAACAAACGAAAATAAATGCTTACAATTTATAAAGACATCAACAGTAAATACTTACAGTTAAATGTTTATTATATTTAGAATTAAACATTCAAACACATTCGTACAGTGCAATAAACATGTCTAGAGTATGCCTCAAAACTATAATGCATCATCCATTCTGCCCAGCCAATAAGACATTAACAGCTTTAAAAACCGGATACCGTCGTCAGCAGACTTAATTGCATCCGGTAGTGATTCCACAGACGGCAAGCGGACATGGCAAATGATTTATTATACTTCTTAAACCAGTGCAAAGGTATGGCATGAGTAGTGCCACCTCTTCTAGCGCTCTTTGCACTTATTTTAGAGATACAGACAAACTTGTCTGACAGCTAAGTCGGCACTCCAGTTTGTAGAATAGAATGCAACATCGTCAGAATATAATATGATTGTAGGTCATGAAGTTTTAAGATGTTAAGAGATTTATAATAAATAGAAACATGAGCATCGCATTTTAATTAAAAAAATAAATAAAACGTATTCAGTAATTCTGTGCCCACTGCTCTCTGTTAGACAACACCACGGACATGTCACTGACTACAGTGTTACAGTAAGTAAACATGTGGAAATATAAGTGATTTTATAAGAAGTACTATAATGGCAAGATATCTTCCTGTTTCAAGGTATACATCCCTGCAGAAACTCTATTACATGTCTCACATAATCTCTCCAAGTCAGTTTACTACCAGGTCATTCACTTTGTTACACTACTAGTCTAAGATGTCGTTATCAAACTGAAGTCTGGGAAAGCTGTCTAAGTCTATTTTGTTAACAGTAGAGAGGCTGTGTTTTAGCCTTGTTGGTTTTTAATCCGTGTTTTCTGGCCCACAGAGAAATACTTGCGATATCATGGTTCATGTGTTCACCGATCTACCGGAATCCTCTATTTTAAAGTGTAAATATATTTTAAATTCATCGGTATATAAATCACATTTACAGTATTTCATTGTTGTAGAAATATTGTTTATAAAAATGCTAAACAATAAAGTTCCTAAGACAGAACCCTCCGGAACTCCCATGCAAACAGCCCTCCAGTTACACCTCTTCTCTGAAAAATTTACAAACTGCCTTCGTTCAGAGAGATATGACTGAATTCATGATATACACACTTGCTCAAGTTCTATATTTTTTAATTTTGGTAGCTGCAATGAATGATTACTAGAATCAAAAGCTTTGGAGAAATCAAATAGATTAAGGATATGTATGTCTCTGCGTTCCATTGCCATTCTTACATCATCGGTTACATAAAGAGAGGTGCAGTAGTACTATTTCAAGAACGAAAACCTGATTGAGAATATTATTTTGTTCAAGTAAAGATGTTAATTGTTGGTGGACAATTAGTTTGAAACATTTTGATAAAGCTAGCAGAATATCAGCTATAAAATCGGCCGAACGTGAGGGATGAGACGTTTTACAAATGGGACGGACCAAAGAGGACACTATAAGCGGATACACTCCAGATGTTATTTACGCATTAAACAGCTTCGTAATAGTTGGAAATATTATAAGCCTTAATAATACCGACAGCAAAGTACCCAACTGGAATACCGTCAGCACCCATGACATTAGAGGTTAATCTACGAAGAGCTTAAACTACATCCGTATCAAAAACCAAAGAAGAGTTTAAAGTTCAATACGAGGTGTTCTTTGCAACATCATTAAGTTATTATTTACAGAAACGTCATCTTGTAATGTTGGGTTACAAAGAAACTGTTTAACTGATCGTATACTTAATGAGAGCCCATGCCCAATTGTTTATCACATTGCCAAAACACAGCAAAAGATTAAATTTTTTGTTTCAATAAATTGTTTTATCATTGATTTTCTATATCTATGTATAGACTGTCCCGTAACTAAAAACTGAAACTTAAGAAAATGGTTTTATGGACCAAAATAAAGAGATAACATTTATCCGCCATCCAGTTATCCGCAATTTTTTTACAAAATAATTCATATCTGGAGAACGGTTTGACCGATTGAGTTTAAATTAGGCATGACGTTTGATAACAATGGTCTGTTTTGAGAAAAACTATCGATTATATCCAATCATGCGTTTAAAAATGGCAGCTATTTAAAAATTTCAAACCTGAATTGCCCAAAAACCATATATTTTAACAAAAAATGTCAAGATACAATTTCTGTAGCCATTTTAAATCCCTATCAGATGGTGTAATTGTCAAAACAATCGATGGTGGATAGTTAAGTTATGTCTAATAGCATGTTGAACTGGCATCTAATCCAGACCCGGATTACCCATATAGCTAACCTAGGCCATGGCCTACGGCGCAGGCTTGTGAGGGGCGCAGATCGTGGGGAAAACGAAACGTTTTTAACTTTCTAATCGAGCGTGAAAACAAAACATTGGATTTCAGTAGGGCAGTTCGATTATTTGTCTAGTAAAAAGCCAGAAAGAAGAAATTTTAAAACTATGTAGGCTACATATTTTGATTGCCATTATTAAATACTAGTCAGTTTTGTTTATTTATAAATGTAGTGTAATTTATTTTTCAGCATACTTTCTTTTTAATCAATAGAAATTATCTGCTTACTAAAAATTACAAGCATTGGATTTTCATACATTTTCGCATTTCAATCGTTGTTATTTCGTGATTGAAACAGATTTTTTCTTGGAAAATAGTTCAAAATGGATTCAAAAGGACTAAAAATAAAACTGTGGTAATACCTCAAATAGCCCCCAAAGAAGCTCTAAAACATGAAATTTACAAATAAATATGCAAAAAAATCCACATCCCCAGATCCCCGGAATGGGGCGTAATTTAGAACTTTGGCCGAGGGCGAAACATTATCAAATCCGGGCCTGATCTAGTCCTACACCAACACAGTAAACATGTCAATATGGTGGTACGTATGCTGTTATTACAAACAAATAATGAAATACATATTTTACTGTCTTTTTTTTTAATATTAAAGGTGGTTTTATGAACAATTTAGGCTTTTTCACCTAAATATGACAAACATAATGAAAGCTAGTGAAATTAATGTGCTGTACGAACGGTTGAGGTTATAAATCGTTTAAAATGTGTGTATTCTTACAATCCTTTTTGTTTATTTCTTTCTTGACAGTCTTAAACACCACTTAAGCCTACAAACATAAAAGTGTATTTTAAACTATCACTGTCTCGGGCTATTAATTTGTCTGAATATTATTGCTGTTTTCATAGAGTTATAAAAGTTTGAGCTTCTGCTAATTTTTAAAATATAGGCACAATGTCAACGACAACTTAAGTGAATTTTAAAATGAACAATAATATATTATTGCCTAAATTATTGCATTTAAAATATTTGCAGTTAAAATCTTTCATTTAAGTCTGCCTATGAATAAAATGAATGATCTTTTGTTTTTGCGGAGGAATTTATTTCAGATCCTCGAGTAAATTTTTTTATTGTAGGCTGTGAACTTTTGCCATGTTGAAACTCCCTAGCTGTCTCTTCTAAAGGACGAAGTAAATAACAGAAATTGTAAAAATACAAAAATCTACGAAACATGCTTACTGCGCTATAAATGAATTGAAACATCTGTTGTTACATATTATAAATAAAACAGCTGTTTTGGTTCAAAAAAAGTTACGTAATTTTAGTTTAGGCCTACAATGAACCAAATTACGTTTACTTGTAACCAATTTGGCAAATTTAGAATCAGGTATTCTTCACAACTAACAGTTTTTATAGACTGTGTAAAAGCAAACAAAGGGCTATCTGGTGTTACATTATATTGTTAAACTTGTTTGAAATGTAAATTATTGGTTATTTAAATATTAATGGTTAAATTACAACGCATGTCTCAATTCGCAGCTACCACAGAATTAAATAGACTGGTCATGCCATAAACCTGTACATTGTGGGAATTGAAGCTAGGTCGGCCACCTTATGTCATGATAGAAACGTCGAGCGGGACTAGAGAGAAGTGAAATTTTCAGTCCGCCCTATTGATTTACACCGTGGTTTCAATAGCTGAAAATGTTAGAAAATCTTTGAAATTTGACAAACTTACAGTTTAATAGTGTGGGACGCTAATGGTGTGTTCACAATTTGAAAATAAAAATGTTTTGGCACTTTAAAAATCAAATAAAGTCCAAACTTGTTTATATTTTTTAATTAGTGACATCAAAAAGTTGCATTGCGAAAAACATTTTTGTTTTTAGGGCGGGTGCGTCTCCGAAAAGTATTTTTTGAAAAAAATTTGCTGCTATAGTTTCTATCATACAACAGTTCTACATACGAACACTAGCTTCGTTTCGCGGGTAATGTTGCAACATGTACGGGCGGCTGGCAGGCGCGGCGGCTCGCGACTTGTGAGTGTTTGACTCTAAAATTGGCTTCACTCTTGCGTTCAACTTGTCCTTAATTTAACTCTTTGGTCGATATCAATTCCAATTATGTTGGATGATCGTGTCAATAGAGATTATTATATGATAAAAAATGGATAACGTTATGGCTTGATGTATTAGATGAAACTTCCACCTTCGGAAACAATGATATTTTATTTCGGAATTATTGAAACAACAAAAACTAGGAACATTTTTACTATTATTATTTTTTCACTTATATTTTGTAAATCATTGGATGAAACGCTAAACTTTCAGCGGAAAAGTTTTAATAAATTAAAAAACCTTTAAAATAAGACTTTACAAGTTAGTCTTGATCGATGCATTTTTACTGAAAAAAATTTAAATACCACGAAAATTTTCATTTTTTGAAAAATTTTTAATTTCGACATTTTAAAAAATTGAAGCTTAAGCCGGCCGCACAATTATCCAGCAAAACTGCTTTAAGCAAAAACGTTTTTGTTTAAACTTGCTTGAACATTTATTTCCTATGTGTAAGATAGGAATACCGCACACTCATCTAGCATGAATACAAAGCGCTGTACAGCACGTTTAAACACATTTTTAAGCGTGATCGAGCAAGAAGCAAAAACGCTCTGAAGCGTAATCCAGCACGTTTGAGCAGAACTGGCAGTGCTAGTCTCACAAAGACCATTGCTAGAAGACGAAACATTTGGTTTTGCGCATGCGTGTAATGAACTGTCCTTTTGCATTCCGGCTACTGGCAATAAATGTGTGTAGTGAGTTTTTTAATAAATCGGTTGCTATGGTAATAAATGTAAATACATGTGTTTTTTCATTAGTCTAGGCCTAACCTAAGATTTTTTCTGACTAAATTTACAAATATTGAATTTTTTTATATAATACATTTAATAGTTATTGCAACATAACTATTATATTTAAATCATTGAATAAACATAATTTGTATCATCAATATTAAATCTAAATTTATCAAACAATTATTTATAAACATACCTTAGTGTTACAAAAAGTCTTTGTGCTGGTGGAATACTTCTACAAAACATAGAGTTATGTTTTCTAATTGTGTCTCCAATCATATTTAACAGGTAGGCCTAATAAAATGTATTTACAGACATCCTTGTAAAATTATGAAAATTTGATGACTTTAGTTCGTAATCATCAATAAAATTCTGCAAAGTGTTTTCTCTTTCACTCTTCTCATATATTGAATGTATCCAAAAACGTTTGTTTACTTCTTTTCCACAAGCTATTTCGTACCACAATAGTACAACCACATCATCGTCCAGCCCCATTGTGAAGACTAATTTTAGTTCTGAATTGTTTTTAGTAAAAACAAAAACAAAATTTGCTTCAAGTTAAAACGTTTTTGCTTAAAGCAACTTTGCTGGATAAGTGTGCTGCCGGCCTAAGTGTTCCATAAAAAATAAACGGTTGCAGAAACTGGCACATACTTTCTCACAAACATATTTAAATTATTAAACATATTCACTGTGACTTCATAATTGTAGGAGGGGTAGGAGAGGAGATATAGTAGGAGATTAACTAATAAATATTATTAGTATTAGCTATAGAGAAAACTATTCTATCGATTTCGGACAAATTTGCACCAGACATGTCAATTAGGCCTGTATAGATGCATGAAAAAAGGTTTTGAAAAAATTTGAAAAACAACCCACTTTTAGGCCAAAAACCCAAAAATCAGTTATTATCATTATTAGATAAACAAGAATTATTAAAAAGATGCGGTTTTTTGCAAAGTTTGTATAAATTCCCAGTTTATTTAGCAGCTGATTTTTTTAGTTGCTAAGTTGTGCCAACAGTAAGAAATCTTGAACGTTATGAACGATTTCTGTTTAAGTACTTAAATAAACCAAATTAATACAGTTAAAGTGCTTTCAAGTTTGTATACAGAAGAATAGCGTTGGGCATAGTTAGTGAAATATACGTTCTAGAGGTATTTACTTTTGTAAAATTGGTACAGAAGTCATGGTCAGTTCAATATAACTCACTCAGTAAAGACCGTCTAAAATAAACATCAATAAATTGAAAACTAGTTAGTTGTCCTCATCATGCGGTTTTCTTACATAAGTTAGCTTTAAGTCTACTATACATATTTCATTACTGTATTATAGCCACCGGACCAAATGCTTCTATATAAATACATTTTTCACTATGTACATTGTCTAGTGGTCTGTTACTCATCTCGTAAAGGCATAAATACCAGCCTGAATATTCAGTTTTTAAAGTAATCATTATTAGCGAATTTCCATAGGAAAAATGAGCTATTACAGTGACCCTTATGGTAAGACATAAGGTCGGGAGTAGCAAATGAGCACCGATCATGGTCCCCTGAACACGTTTTGGGGTGCCATTAAAAATCAAATACACCCATTAAAATCATATATGTATATATTTACGTATATATGTATTCGCTCTCTAGCGGCCGAATTTTAAGTCCAATTTGGTCCAAATTTGGTACATATGTTGGTTGTCTACATCGCTCGGACGAGTTCGTTAGGCAAAACAATCCAACAACCGGAAGCACGTTTTTGGCCGGAATATAAAAAAAATTTAGATTTTTGTACAAGAATAATGTTTTTGAATGTTTTCTACAAATATAAATGTAGGATGTTATTCTACACATTTTGTTTTTTTACGCGACCTTATAGCTCACTTGGTTCCCCCAAAATTGACCAAAACGTAAAATACCATAAAAGTACCCGGTTCAAAGCCAGGTGGATTTTGGGGTGGATTTTACCATGGGATTGGCGTGCGAGGCACGCAATGTATTGTGTATTGAAGATACTCCCAATACGGGGGTTGGCGTGCGAAGGACGAAATGCATTGTATGTTGAAGATACTCAAAATACGGGGGTTTGGGTGTGAAGCACGCAATGCATTGTGTATTGAAAATACTCCCAATATGCGGAATGGCATGCGAACAATTTTGCAGCTATTCAGCACCGCCTTAAATAGACCTATTTCCCAAATTGTTGGTTGAAACCCTAAAACATAGGCCTATAAACTTAATTTTAGAAATTCGCTCAACTCACGTCAGTGGTTCAGCTGCGTGTTCGGATTATCAGCTTTGCTGTAGTTAAGGGGTACAGTTTCGTACAGCTGTCTGTATTATTATAAACCAAGTTATGTTATTAGGGAATTTCCATGGGAAAGCTGAGCTGTTGCAGTTACTCTTATGCTCATAATAATAACAGCTTTATTGCCGTTAAACATAATACATGCAATAGGCAACAGTCATATTGGAATAGAGAACATTAACATACATCATATCACATTACAAGTACATATATCAATTAAATCACAATTCATGAATTCATGAATTCATGAGTAGGAGCGAAGCAAAGGAGTTTAAAATCCTGCGCAAGGTATGAGCGCAACAAACCAGAGAGTAGATAGGATTGGAGGCGGATGTGCAAACAAATCTACTTTTGTATGTCGTACACGTAGGCAGCTATTAAACGTTTTCATGAGATGACCAATATCGCAAATAGGTTGAAACCCAAAAACTAATAAACTTAATTTTGGAAATTCGCTCAACACAAGTCAGTGGTTTAGTTGAGTTTTCCAATAAAATTAATGAATTGTGTACACAAGCAGTTGTGTTTGTGGAAAGTTGTTCGTGAACATCCAAATTATAATTAGCAGAATACAAAACCGTAATTTATACATTTTTGTTAAATTTGCTCGTTAAGAAGAAAATATGATTTTTAGTTGAATTATTTGAAATTCAAATCGGTGCGATTGTAATCAACTTTAAATTTCGAGTTAAGTCCATGGAAAGAGTTTAATCAAATCTGGAATAGTTATGTTTCAGAAAAAAATTTTATCGAGTTGGAATAGTATATTTCATTACTAGTACCTAAAGTGGCCGTTTTTCGTTCACGTGTGAGGCGGAGCCGAGCACGGAAATAATTGAGTCATGCACCGAGAAAGACACTTTCGGGACGAGTTATGAACGATACTTTTCATCATACTGCAAGATGATGCGATAAAACAATCCACCAGAAGAACAAAATTGTAAGTTTAAACTTATTACAAAACAAGCTAGCTAATAAGGTTATAAATATAAGTAATAATAACAACTGTACCGTGAATGTTTAACTTCAACTTTTAGGGCTCCTTCACACGAAGCCACTTAGCAGCGCCACTAAGAAGCGCTTCCGTCGACTAAAGCTAGAAATATATGGAAGGTTTCACACACCGCCACAGCCACTAAATTAGAAGCGCGACTGCCTGTTACGGAATTTGCCTTCGCCACAGATCTCGGCGATTAAAAGTAGCGCTGCTGATGTCGAAACATAGTTTTAAATGGTAGGTTTCACACGTCGCCACTTTTTTAGTCGCTCGGAAGAGAAGCGATGCGTGGCGCGTAGCAGCGCTGCTACGCGCCACCGGTAGCGCGTCGAAGCGCTGCTGGCCGGCGTTAACACAATATCAATCAGTCTTGATTGATCAGTTGAATCTTGCAGACGTGCGAAAGTTTTATTTATTGAAGAAATGGTGTCTGAGAGTGACATAACGGAAAAAAAATTAAAAAAATAACGTAATTTGTATTAATTTAGTGAAACAAATTGAAATACATTTATAAAATAAGGTTATTTTAAAAATTTCAAGTATACAGTTCAATTAATTTTATAATTTAGTCTCTATAATTTTTTATTATAAAATTTTATTTTTGGGTAAAGCATATAAAAATATTCCTAATTAGTGTTTCAAAAGAGGTCTGTATTTTTGTTAGCGGTTTTGTAGTAGGAATATAAAAACTGGTGTTTACTAAACAACAGTTTTGAAATTGACATATATTTTTATACACCTCTATTTAGAACTAAATTACATAATTTGTGTGTTTGTTATTTTGAAAAAAATACAAAACATTTGGACAAATTTTTATGTAACGTAGGACTAAAGTTTTAAATTTTTTTCCGTTACTGATCATTATTTTGCTTACTGACCTAATAACTTTTTAAATTTTACATCAATAAATTTTTTAGTTGCATATATGAATTCTTTGGACTTTTTCTGTAAAAAGCTATAAAATTACTACAGCCTATTTGGCGAATTTATTTCTACCTAACGACTGATAACCGGGAATGCGATAGTTACCTATTTTCTAGTAATGCATACATTGAAATTTAGCATAGCAACGAGAAGCAACACAACGGGCGTGGAAGCGCTACTACGGCCGTAGCAGCGCCACTACGGCCGTAGCAGCGCCACTACGGCCGTAGCAGAGCCACAACGCCAGCTACTGAGAAGCGCTACTAAGTGGCTTCGTGTGAAGGGAGAACCAACCACCGAGAAGCGCTGCTAAGTGGCTTCGTGTGAAGGCGGCCTTAAACTGTAAATTAAAAAAATTCTAAGAATTCCTAGTGTTCTTCATTTTAGTTTATCTAATTATTGTTGGTTTTTCCCGTTACTATGGGGATGGTGGTTAACAGCATGTCCAGCTGATTTAAAACTGAAAATAAAGAACAAACACTAGCGCTGACAACGGCAAAGCTGGGAAGCTACTTTTCTGTGCACTAGGGAACGTATCGGAAAACAGATATTTTCGGCAATGTTTATGTGTATTGAAAATGCATTACTTTCAAGGCAGTATGATGAAAATGATTTAACCGGCTTAGGACCGTTCCCTCTACAATTAATTACTTGGTTTTAATGGTAGTGGTGAAAAGGTGTAACCTAAATTAACATCCATAAAAAATTTTATCGCTTCCAAGCTTTAGAATATGGAAAAAACAAATTGTCTCATTTAACATATTTTGACATGACCTCAAAATCTTGATATAAATAGAAATTAGTTTTTTCTCGGTAGAACTTTTAAAACTTTTCGTTTTTTGTAAGAGTATTTTTCAATAACAAAAATAAATAATTTTTTTCGTTACGAAAGCCATTTTATTTAGCAATTATTGAGTTTTTTTTTTTAAATTAAGTCAAATTTAAAATAAATCGGTCTTTCAGGGTCTATTTTTTTGTCTTTCTGTCAACACATCGAAAATTTACTTGGATTTTGTTACATTGATTTTTCCATGAATACCTTATCTTTTTTACATCCTATTTATTGACCTTATTATCTATAACTAGATACCTCCCTTTCTGCTCGCTTCGCTCACCAATCCTCGCGGTCGCTCGTGGCGAAGCAAATGCAAACAGATTATTGTATGGGCTCATATTGACGATTGATTAGGACAGAGATTTTTTATTTTTATATAGAAGATGTCCAAAATGTGATACAGTAAGCAGTATTTTAAACTGGTCAGATAGGCTTATAATTAATAAAGTTTGCATAATTTTAATAATGGTAGGTGTTGGATTAAAATATAATAATCCTTTTTCGTTGTTTGTGTTTGCTATTTCCTAACATCAAAAAAAATTGATTATGAAGAATAATTACCTCATTCTAAATTTTCCATAAAAATAATTACGAATCTAGCATTAATTTCAACATAAAATGTCTGTAACATGGTGGGATTTCGGATAAGCGAGTTAAATATCTTTCGTTTGGAAGTTGGTTTTTATAGTAATAAATGAAAAACCATTCAAAAAACATGTTGTGGTTCAGCATCGGCCAAACCTGAAATTGTTTTGAGCTTTTGATCCAAACCAAATGTTTCATTTTTTATAATATTTAACTGCAGGTGTTTGAATTTTATAATACGGTAAGCCTATTTAGTAAATTTTTTCTTTGTTTTTTTGTAACCTAACCTAAAAAAAATTATTGTTTGTGGAGAATGATTACTTGGTTCTAAATTTTCCAAATTAGTTGCTATGGTAAACCTATGTAAATGCTATCAAGCAAAGTGTTTCTTTTTCAGTATAATCCATACCTGAAATTGTGTTCAGCTTTTAATCCAAACCAGTGGTTTTATTTATAATATGAAACAACCGATCTTTATGTATATTACACAGTAAGCCTGTTTAATTGATTTATCCTTTGTGTTCGTTTTTATTTTGTTAACCTACCCTAAAATAAGATGTAGCTTGTGAAAAATAATTAACTCATTCTAAACGTGCTAAGTTGGTTGCTATGGTAATAAATGTAAATGCTTTCGTTGGTTCAGTATAAACATGCCGTACATAGAATTGTGTTGCTAAGGTTACGATTCGAATCAGCTGGTTCATCTGTTATAACCATTTGCTGGGAGTAAACACCAGTATTTCTTTTTATTGAAGTGAAAATTGCTTATGGCCCGTTCGGCACTTTTTGCGTGGGTATTCAAATGGTTCTCGGGCACCGTACCCATTGTATTTCAGAAGTGTAGTTTAAGGCTGTAAAACGCATACAAAATAAGAAAAAAATTACGTATGGGTTAATTCAATGTCTGTACAGATTAATTTAGTCACGAAAAGCACCAATGAAATGGACATTGCGCTTCCTCATTTTGTAAGTTGTGTTAAAATAGTTTACTCGGTAATACTTCTGAAATGGACATTACACTTCCTAATTTTGTAAGTTTTGTTAATAATGTTCTAGGTGATACCTCTAAAATGGACTTAGTTCTTTCTCATTTTTTTTTTTTTATTATCTAAATTTGCTAACTTGGTTGCTACCTGTGGTAATGAATGTAGATGTATTAAAGAAACTTAAGTTGGTTCAGTATAGGCCTAACCTAAAATTATGTTATTATTATTTGACTATAGACAATCATGTTTGTTATTTTTTTAATTTCAATTTTAAATGGGACAAAATAAAAATAATGACGAAATTTCGGATTACATTAATATAATCAACGATTTATATTATGACAGTTTACACTTCTGTCGGAAGTCCCAGGACTGCTTTCTTTCTCTTTGTTTTTATTTCCAACACTTAAAATCAATATTTTGGCAAATCCTTTCTTAGTGCCCTTCTATATAAAGGTATGAAGGAGGTACCCTGCACATTTGAAGTTTCTGGCTATCATAGTTTAAAAAAAGGTCATGTTGACTATCCTACTTTACAAATATAAAGAAATAAAGCAATGTTTATCGATAAATTGTAATTTGACAATGTATACGAAATTTGAAATTCACGCAAAACCTAAAATTTTAGTTTTTTGCTATTTTCCATGTTTTGTAGTACTGTAACACTCTCAATATTTATTTATTGTGTAACGCTTAACGCAAATAATAATTATTGTTTAAGTTTACCAAATTTGAATGCAGAACGTTATTTCTCAATTCTGTTTACGTTCTTTGTCTTGACAGAGGTGAAAAAATAACTGAACAAACATTATAAAACATTTATGAGCGCTAGAACAAATAAAAATTCCAATTCGTTTCGGTTGCGTAAGTTGTTCAGGCAAACAAAGTAAATTTTCGAAGGACTTTTTTTATCTCGACCGACCTTGTTTTTGTATCATACGCAAATAGTTTCCTTACGTTTGATAAAAAATATTATTTCATTATTCTTATTCAAATAAAAAAAGCAATTCATGTTGATAACATCATCGGTTGTGTAAATACCGTTGGCCTGGCGTCGTGTGCTTTGTCTTGAAGAAGTATAATTTACAAAAAACTACGATATCTGGTTAATTTTCTTGTCACTTTCGTCGTGGTGAAATGGCGAAACTTCTGGCGTTCATTTGTTTACTGTTGGTTGGGGTGAGTTGATAAAAACAATTGCAAAACGTGTGTACAAACATTAAATTATAGTTTTCTTTTCTCTCAAATATTTTACCATCACAGGTTAAAAAATATTAATAACAATAAAAAGTACAGTCCGTCCGAATAGTTGTCCAACATCGTAATTGCCCCTTAAAACATAAAAACCTACTTTAAAAAGTATTTTAATAACCTTTGCTTGTCCGCATTCAGAGAGATCATTTAAAGTTTACCTCCATAGGGAGATTTAGATAATAAACTATTTATTAAACAGCAAAATTCAAATTGGTGACTTCACCTTAATAATTGACCTTCATATTTGACGATGGACAATTTTAAAAATTTTTCGAAATACGCCCTTTTACAAATGGCGGTCAGTTTTAAAATTTCACACAATAACCTATATTTTTTATTTCGTTTCACATATCGTTTTTACTCTGCGTTTTTTTTTTTTTATATATAAACCTAACAGTTTTCATATTTTATTTAAATTAGAATTTTTCCCTTTTGAAACATGATTGAAATTATAGAAAAAGTACACATGTTGTACAAAATAAATTTTATTTTAACGGCTTTCAGTTTTTAAGCTTTTTACTGACAGCTCTCGATTGTCCATTAAATTATGATTATGTTTTAAATTTGTAATTCGCTTTGCTTGTCATTTCTCATAGCTTACCATTGTGTTGTCCTTTTAACTGACTATCCTTTTCCGTCCTGTGGTAGCTGGATGATGCGACGCATGCCCAAAGGGTTTTAAAGTATATGGCCTTGATGGGAATATACTAAAATTCGAAAATAATTTAAAATAAATAGAAGGCTGGTTTCAATTAGCTATTTTATGCATACTCTTTAATAAATAACTGATTAAATCGAATGATTTTAGGAGTTGAGAGTTGGTTCAGCATTCTAACATTCTAAACTAGGCTGTATTTCTCAGTGGTATATCAGATGATTTAAATATTTAAAATAATTTGTTTTTTCCAATTGATAGGTTAGGTTTTTGTTTATAATTAGGCCTAAGTTGGGCTGAATATTTCAACCAATATTAAACTTAATAAGTTCTTTTAGATAGTTGACATTTTTCACAATCTCATATTGGAAGTTATGATCCACCAACCAGCTTGTAAAACAAAAATAAATAATAATAACTTGACTAGGGCTAATTGTTTGTTTAAGGAATACGCCTCCTCCAGTGGTAAATTTTGATAATTTAAAAAAAATTGTATTTTGTATTTAAAATTAATGTACATGTTCTTAGAAATGTTTGAGTGAAATTTCAAACCGTTTTGAAAATTATTTTCCATTTTTTTTGGTTGTTTTAGTACGCTGGCGCAACTCTCGAAATTTTAATTTTCACTCAACCTTTTTCATAATCGGCGGTCTTTGCAGCATGTTTTATTGGTTTATTTTCCAAGCTACAAACTAAGTATCAAAACGTTTTCCAAGGTTTATAATTTATATATTTTAGTAAATAAACATTTATATAATGTAACTTGGTTTCGTTATAGTACCTCAGTACATTATATGTGATATCTCTATGATCTAGCACTGCACCAGCTGTTTGCTGTGACAACACTGATGTCAGCTGTTGTTTTGAAGTTAGGTTATGTTTACTATTGTGTTCATTTGAAGTGAGTTTAATTTTTATGTTTACAGTTCATAGTAATTAGTAACATTTTGAACAAGTAAGTGTTTAGTTGCGAAGGTGAACTAGGTGTAGAGGCTAATTTGTGTCGAACATTGTTTAGACCCTTTGGATAATTTTATATTAGGTAGAAACTATAGCATACATAGGCCTGTAGCTGTTGAAAGCCAGTTGAAAGAGGAGGAAATGAAGATTGCCCAAGAAGGAAAAACTTATGGTGCATTGGACGTTTAGTACCTTCCAAACATTGTATTTTTGATATTTTGGTTCATAGTAAAACTTTAAACGCCATTTGCCGCTTATCATTTTTTCCCGTTCTCGAACACACGATTTTGAATAACTTTTGACCCATATAAGACAGAGCTTTGGAATTTTTACCACTTTATCTTTATAAGATTTGCCAGTTTTTTAACTATGGGAATCATTTTACAAGCTATTTTACTTATTTTATAAAAGTTTTTAAAAGAAAATTTTTACTTTTAAGAGATTTGAAACCATATAACTTTAGTTACATACTATCTAGAATATTTTCCATATTTGAAAAACTGTATTAATATATTATATAATATAGAATGAACCTTTAAAATTTAAGACAAATGGTTCAAAAACTATAAATTTATTCAATTTTTTTAAATTTTAAATACCTAAACGAACTTTAAAAGAGATGAAATAAGTAAAATTTATCAACACTGTGAGTAGGACAACTTTTTTTTAAATTTTACCTTGTCTTTCATTACAACAAAGCTAAAAAATTATTATTTATGGTTTCAATTTAAAAAATAGGAATAAAAATGTTCCTGAGGAGGCTTATCCCTTAAAGTATAAGTTATGTTTAAGTTTTGTATAATGAGTATTTTTTTCAAAATGTGTAGAGGTGGAGGAAGTGCTTGTAAATCAACGTAAAATTAGTCCAGCCTATTGTGTGGACTAGAACTTCAACATTTTGAATTATGAAAATTCGAATTCCGTTAACATAACCTATATATACAAACGGATTTGTCCTTACTGAGTGACTAAATTAGAATCAACGTATAGCAACAACTTCTTATGGAGTAACAGACGCACAATAAGAAAGGGTTTTGCAAAATTTGTATTTCAAAGCGTAAAAATTGTGAAAATACGGTTGTTTCCATCCAGCCCTATAACAGATAAAACTGCTGATTCGTATCAAAAGCTTAGCAACACTTGTTGAAAGCATTTAACTTCGTGGCAAACCAACTTTGCACATTTATAGTCAGTGTATTATTCTTACATTATACATAGGTAAATACTACCCCCGCCACCCACCCTACTTAGATCCAAGTGCCACTGTAATAATCAATCAGAATATCAGAGTATACAACAATATGTTTACATTGGCTTCAGCATAAGAATGGCTAGCGAAACGAGCACGGTGGAACCCCTAGTATTTTAAAATGACTAATGACATTGTAGATGATGTCAATAAATTGATAGATTATGTCATTAACAGATTGATTTCTAGGTGCCTACTAAAATGATTTATTCCATCAATTTAATAATCTATATATATATATATATATGATCGGCTTTGTCCTGACTGAATGGCTGACATAGAATCAATGTAGAGCAAAAACTAAGGTCAAAGAAGCACACTAAGAAAGAATTTTGTACAAATTTTATTTTAAAACGTAAAAATATTGAAAGTTCGGATATTTATTCTCAGGTACCAAAAAATATTATCAACTCCTATAAAATTGAATGTACGTACGTACGTGAGTAACAGTATAATATAAAAGCTGATTTCACCCATCATCTGTAATACTAAACCAAACCTAGTGTAGATTATATTAGGGGGTTATGTGTACAACTTCAATCGTTATAATTTCTTGTGAAGTAGATTATTTAACTACTTACGGTAAATAAATTGCATTTAAATTTAAACACTTACGTTTTTAATACGCGCTCTAATCGCACCTGCCATAATCAATCTTATATTAAACACCAGTCACTTAAAAATAATGTTTTTCACTACACTTACTAAATTATGTTTGATAATTTTATGATCGAAATATACCATGTTTGTATGGTGGAATGATAATAATATGTACAATCTAAAATTATTAATATTTTAAAACTTGTTAATATTTTCTGTGTAATTTACTATAACTTTTTTCAAAATATTCACAAGGAGAACATATATTTTTAAAATACTTACATATTAGTTTAATGCACATTTAACCCGAATAAAGTGTAAAATCCAAGGAAAATGTATATTTCTTATTTATTTCAAAGCACGTAATCAAATTATAAATTGAACACAGAAAAACACGGGCATCGACTGTCTAGTTTATTCTGAGATGTTGAAGATACAACTTCTTCGTTTTAACATTTCACACACACGGATATGAGACCCGGAAATTGGGTGAGTCCTTCAGTTAGCGGACTACTCAACTGCAATCTTTATGATCACATATCATAGAATGTAATGAAGAAAAACAAGTGAGCCCTACAGTTAGCGGACTACTCAACTGCAATCTTGTGGATCTCTGAAGTAGCCTACTTCATTCGGCTCAGTTGAAGTGAGCAGATCTTCTGAACGGCTTCTTCACGAGTCCCTGTGTATTTATTTATTATCTTTTAATGTATTCGATTTTTTGCTGTGTATTCTGTGTTTATTCTGCAAAATATTTTAAATTAAACATTTTATAATGACTGAATAAAAAAAGTCGAAACGCGTTGAGTTCGCAAACAGCATCCATTAGTTTGACGGGATCAACATCCGTAGGAACAGAGCGTAGGCAATAATCAACTTGCAGGATGTTTCACTCTTGCACTGTGTTTCTATTGTTTTGGCAGTTATATCATTTGAAAAAAAATTGAACGGGATAAAAAATGTACTCTTCGCGTTACTTATAATAATAGACGGTTATTTTGCAATTCTCACTAATAATGTTTAGACATTTTTAAACGAATTATTGGAAAACCAATTTATTTTTGTAAGACTATGTATTTAAATTGATGAATATATTGCAAAATTTTAACTCAATCGATTAAGCCGTTCTACAGAAATAAATTATTTAGTAGAAAAACAAAATGGCTGACAGCTAGTAAACGAAACGTGTCCACACATTTTCTTTTGATCCATATGACCACCCCTTAAATTATCTCTAAATAAATAAACCTTACATAATGTGTAAGCCAAAAGGAATGACCTCATAGTGTCAAATCAAAACACTGCTAATGAATACTTAGCAAAGGGTAACAGATTGTCGCAATGGTTAAAGGCGCTCGTCCTATCTGCAACCCAGTTGCGTAGGTTCGAACCTAGTTACTGTCGTTTGGTTTACTCGCGTTATACGCTGCTCCTCCACCTTCATTAGTCAAGTAAAGACGTCATACATATATATATATAGATTATTATACATAGCTAAGTATAAATCCAGGTAAAGTTTTTATTCGTTTATAGGTTTAAGTTGACTAATTCCTCACAATTGTTCAAACAGGTACCTGGCGGCCTCACTCAAAATGCGAGCACTAATACGACGTCAACAACAACGGGTGAAGACGGCTCTATCATCACAACAGTAACAACAACTTATGAAAACGGCACCGTTATCACAACAACAACAACGTCGACGTCAACAGAAGAAAGCAGCAGTAATACCCTGACTACGGGAGAAATAGATGTTACTCTTAATGCTACAACGGTTCTTGATTTTAACAAGATCTCCAATACTGAGAAAATGATGTCCGCACAACAGCTGATCTCGGCTGCCAATCAAGCATTCGAGGACGTCAAATCAGTAGAAATGGCCAAATTGAATGCTATCTTGTCTACTCTGAAGGCTGTACAAAGCTCCCTGAGCGATGTGGCTGTGAAAATAGGACCTGGAATCGCGAATGACTTATTTTTCGAAGGAACTTCTAAGGGGTTGTTTTTGACGTCGTTTTTGAAACGAAAGGACCCCAAACTTACCGCCACAGAGGAAATGAATATTTTGAATTTCGCTGTACAAGGTGACTATATTAATGTTTGGTTGATTTATATGCATTTGTGCCAGTCTTTATCCGAGTTCAACCGATAAGGCATTCCAATCTTGTTCATCAACAGGATGGTTATAAAAAACCTCCCCCTTTAGCTTTTGTACATATTTCAACCGTTTTTGGGTCCATTGATACTTCCCTGAAGTTTATGTTTGTGATTGGGCCATGTATCCAAAATAATAACATATGAAAACCCATACGTTATATGTCAAATTTAAGTGCACGGAAAGGCAAAATTATTAAGCCAGCAAAATATTTTTAATCACGATAGGCCTAAACAAAATGACTGAATGTTGGTAAAGTACCTTATTCAAATTAACTTTCAAATGAATTCACCCCAAACTCTTTCAGAATTTCTGACTAGGTCACCTGAAATATCTCTAATTAAAATGGCGGTTCATTATACTAAAAAGTAAAATTGGACAAGGAATTGTACGAAGTACAAACGAGATAGAAACAGCAATTTTATAATAACAAAAATGCAAGTATATTTTATGTCATTTTTTGATCATAGAGTATAATAACGTTTTTTTACGAAATTAAATGAGACCTATCAAAGAATTAGGATTCCTATTTGAAAATGTTAAGTAGTAAAAAACAAATCAGATCACTAAGTTAAAGACTGAAAAGGGTTTGGCATTATTTGAGTTCATACAAGAAAATAAGGAACGGACTATTTAACCTCCCTGTAGAGTTGGTGTTTTACAAAGACACAAACACCATGAACAAGTATTACACGAATAAATACTGTTTGTTAAAGAAATTCACAAATTATATAATTCATTCACGCAGCTGATCGCTAACTTGAGTTGAGCACACATCCAAAATTCAGTTTATGTTTTAGGGATCAACTGACTATTTGGAAAATTGGTGTACTCAAGAAGGCGCTGAATAGCTGCCTACGAGTGCGAAATAAATTAATAGAATGTGTTTGCACCTCAGCCTCAAAGAATACCCCACGGTAAAATCCCCAACGTGGGTTTGAACCGGGTACTCTTAGGGTATTTTACTTTTAGATCTATTTTGGAATTAACCAGACGGTCTATAAGAAAAAACAAGTGAAAAAACTAAATGCGCAGAATAATCTCCTAAGCCTATATTAATTGTTTTAGATAAAACCCCACAAACAAATTTCAGTCTAGTATGAAAAATCTTTAAATATTGTAATTTTGTAAAATCAAAATCAAACTTCCAGTCGAAAAACGTGCATCCAGTTGTTGGATTTTTCTGTTAATGAACTCGCCCAAGCGAGTTTTGGAACTTACAAAACCAAACCAATTGCACGACACCCAAAACATATTCTGGGGACCATGATCGGTGTTCATTGACCACTCTCGACCTTATGTCTCACCAATACCTGCATATCTAACCTTTCCTAAGGAAATTCGCTAAACACGGACATATTTTATTGACTAAATTGCAAGTGAAAAACCATGGTCCAAGACCGGGATTTGAACCCAGCACCTTAAGTGTTCCGTGCTCCCCTGATCATACCATAAGTGGGTTGATCTTATCTCCCTTGTACGGTTTACTGCATTTTTGTGAACCAACCGACTACCTTTACTTCGTTTCAAACGACATTGAAATCAATCTAAAATCTATTTACAGCCAACAGTCGTGTCATTTAATGCTATTTTCTAAATTATAAAAAAATGTCCGCTATACACCAGAAAGTAGGTCAGGGTAGCTCTGTTGGCAGAGCAGTTTCACGGAACGGTTATGGTCCTGGGTTCAAATCAAAGTCTAGGACCAGGTTTTTTACTTTTAACCAACCCATGATGGGTATGTGTATAGCTAAAACATTATTACAATTTCAAAAATATGATTATTTTGTTGATTTATTTTAAATAGTACCTTATTTTACTCACTAAATTTGTGAATGCTTTTAAAAAAAATATTTGTAAGCATTATAAATATTCTGTTCCTTTGTGAATAATAATTAGTCTACCATTCGAAGTATTCTTTAAATTAATTAGTGTTATCTTTCTTACAGCCGGAACTACCTTCAAAAACTGTATTTCAAGTAATACAGACGCAAACAATATTCCAACAACAATAGTAAACGTAGGCCAACAGGTGTTTAAACTGGCCGCAGCTGATGCTGCTTTTAAAGTAGCAGTAGCCAAATGTGTCGTGGGTCCGATAGACCAGATCCTACAATGCGCTAGTAACGCTACCAGATCTGCCTTGAGTTCTACTACTCCAGCTGTTGACACGGTGTTAAACACGAAAGCCATAACGGAAAACGTGTACAAGTGTTTCGATGAAGCTGCTAATAGAGTGCGCCAGCTAGGAGATCAAGTTTATTCCACTTTCAACAGTCTTGTGAGTGCTGGTGATAGATTCGTTTTGCCGTCTCAGGTAAGATTCTTTAAAGTGAGAAATATACATGGTGTAACAGACCAAATCAGTTTAGACACGCAAAAACGTGTTTTATTTAACAACCTTTAAAATTAAATAACACTCCATTTACAAGTAATTCCATTAGTAATTCCTTTAAAACCAACAGCATTAGCAAAGTTAACATTTTGAGGCTTTGGGATTTCAAAAATGTTTTCCTTAGATTGTGTAGGTGCGAAGTAGTGGGGTTCAGTTGAAAACAAGTGTTCTTGATTTGTTTCTCGCTGTACATTCCCCAACTGTGGTCTGTTGCAGTCTCTATATGAAATTCGTGGCCTAACTGACCCAGTTGGATCGTTCGTGCTTGTTCTTAATCAGTGTGTATATTCAGCCTCAAGGGTACACCTCGTTAAAAATGGTAGCAGAGAGTGGTTAAGAGTTATTGACTTCTGCGTTATGAGTTCAACACAATCAGTCTGCAATCAATGCTACGAACATTTTACAACGTTACAAACTAGGCGTGTTTACGATAAACGAACTTAAGGGTTATGGGCTTGCTACGCCATTTTTCTCATTATCCACAAGGATGCCGTTACAAAATGGTAGCAGAGGGTGGTTACGATATATTGAGCTCTGATTATGGATTCATCGTGATTCTATTTTTATTTTTTATTTCAATTTATACTCAATGTTGCCAACATGTTATAACGTTGGTAAAGCGACGTGGTTACGATATCACGCTGTTATGAGCTGAGCCATTTTATAATTTATGATCAAGCGTACAACACTTTATGATAGGCTAATTCAAATAGTAAACTAAATTTTCACTGTTAATTTTCATACTAAATGTATCATTCATTCCTCTTTTTTTAAATATTATCAATTGTTTTAATATTTTAATAATTTGTTATTTCTTAATGCCAACTCAATTCTAGTCTAATTTTTCTAAGTGTAATTACGATGTTATTTATTTTGGTGGTTTTTTTTTTCAATTTATTAGACAGTTATGTTTGCTCTGTGTTGTTTTAATTAAGTACACAAAGTTATCAGTTATTATTGTCTACAGTTTGATTCTGAGAACAAGGCCATTGCAACGATTCCAGCCTTTGAATTACCGAGTGCCGCAATAGATGCTGTAAAAATGAAAATAACCGAAGCCAAGAAAACAGTGGCGGAAGCTGTGAACAGTAAAACTGCAGGACTGGCTTCTGCTAAAGCCATGTTTGAGATTGCTGTGAACCAATCCCTCGGCATACTTTCAAGATTGCCATCCGATAATATGACCAACAATTGCATCGTAGCAGCTCAACAGGCTGTGGAAAGCAACTTTATGGCGAGTAAGTTATACTTTTTCTTCTATAGCATAGTCTCTCGTCGAGTTTGTTTAAAGATTTTCAGCACGACCAAAAAAGTGTCAGCTAAATAACGAGTTGCTCAGTAGCTGTGAACTAACAAATTTCAAATTTCAAGTAAAGGTCTTTAAGATGAGCATTTTTGTTTTCGAACATTAGTCCTACCTTCACACATTTCAAAATAGCACACATGCTTATTTTTTCTTTTTACAACAACAATATTCAAGCTATAACTAACCAAGCAGTCTGTCAACGCACCACACGTGTACAAAACTACATCTACGTGGCTTAAACTAAAGGGGCGTGGCTTAAGCTAAAGGGGCGTGGCTTAAATCTACTTTAGATTAGTAAGACAATAACACCTACCTAGCATTATTCTTACTAGCCATAAATGAACCTAAACAAAATTACTCAACTTATATGAATACCTGCATCTCATTATTATTACATTAAAAAGAATATTAATTTTGTACAGATCATAATTTATTGTTCACAATCATATTTCGTTATTCCTCATAAAAAATGTTTCCCAAGCATCAATTGTGTTTGGTTTGGTTACATTTTTCAACAACACAAAGTTTTCTATTTTAAAATTGTGATTTTCATATAAACAATTTAGCTAAAGCAGATTTATCAGGCCTATTATACAGACTGGCAGACTGTGGCTTGACCTCGGCTGCACCTGTCGCCCCCCCACCAACCACCCCACCACTCGTGCTCCTGACCCGCCTCCATCTATAATGCGCTGTTTGTACTATGGTATGGGGCTGGTAAAACTTTTGAACAGTGGGTAGGGACTTTTCGCCCACACTGTATTTTAAGTTTTAAAAGTGCTCTTTATCTCGCGCATTCTTACTTCTTTTGGTTTAGCCTGTAAATTTCTTAGAAAGCATTTCACAGTCTATACAATACATTCAGGATTATGTTTGTTCTCTAATTTCATTTTTTACTTTTATCACTGAAGATGGCGACACTGTTGTTGAAACGCGTTTGAGGTAGAACGTATTCGTTGTGTTCGAGTTTTATTATATCTAAGTTTTAGTTTCTAACGTTCTTGGCAGTGGCAAAATGTTTACTTATTAAGTAATTTTACATTTATGCACAATTTATCTAAGTTTATATTTGAAATCAAATGAATACCAATCTTATCCCACGAAATATCCCATTCGGCACACAGGAAATTTAAAACATACAATGTAATAGTGGGGTTTCAGTTGAAATACAACACCATTCGTTTGCTATATACGTACCGGACTGATCTGTTATACATTAATATTGAAGACTTGAAGGTATTTTAATACATTAAATTTGTCATCATTTCCAGAGGCCCAGGATATATTGAAATGCATTGCAACCGTACCGTCTCCTCCAACAGTCAAAGAGGTGTCGGCTCTGGAAGTGACCTTTTTAGAACGCGAACAGCAAGAGAAACTCTTCCTCTCTTTGGCGCGATGTGCCAGCAACCTGAGAAACTCCTTCGACGCCAACAAACTCCGATGCTGCGTCACGGAAGCTGAAGCGGATTTGGCGGCTTTCATCGACGGAATCGATACCAGTTTAAAGATGAGCATTAAAAAAAGCGATCTTATAAAGTCCTGGATACAGTCGTGCGCAGTCTCTAGTCTGAGATCTTTCGAGAAGCAGTTCAACAAAGATTTAACGGTTTTGGATAAATGTTATAAACGAAATGTTAAATACTCCATGGAACGTCCTAAGGAAAACCCGTACGTTTAAAATTGAAACCATGAAGTTGGTTTTGTCAACCAACTGTATTCAAAGAAAATTTTATTATAACTATAACATGAATTAATTAATATATTATTGTACTGTATTATAATTGTAAAATACACACTGCTGAATGAAACATTGATTACATTTTAATGAATTTATCCCATCTTAGTATCCCAACGGACGTTATTTTGTGTACTGAGTAGAACAATGCACTGATCTTGTTTTACGCAAGTAAACTGAAAGGTTAAATAGAGTAACCAAATGATTCTTTGAGATTTTATAGGTAACTAGCTGCCCGATCAGGCTTTGCACGGATAGACAAATCAAAGTTAAATTTATATTAACAAAATAATGTATCAATAAATATATTACACTATGTATTGCTTATGGGTGTTTTTAGTAACTTTGACCCCCGGACCCTCCCTAAAATTTCGAATTTTTTAAAAATCTTTCATAGCGAGCACCTAGGGCCCTGGAGGAAGCTACTTACCAAATTCCATTCCAATCCGTTCGGTGGTTTTTTTAGTAACTTTGACCCAACAAACCCTCCCTAAAATTTCGAATTTTTTTAAAACCTTTCTTAGCGAGCACCTAGGGCCCTGGATTAAGCTACCTACCAAATTTCATTCCAATCCGTTCTGTGGTTTTTGAGATTTCGTGATGAGTGAGTCAGTGAATGGTATTTGGATTATGTATATAGATGTAGATATAAGATGTAAGTCAATAGAGACGGAAAAGAAAAAGGAAGACATGTGAGCGAAAAGGACAAAGGCTTTATGGATTTGCTCTCATATATACATATTGATTATTATTTATACCAAAGATTAGATGCTGATCAATCTATGATTATTATAGACACACCTTAATCTAAAACACGCCTTAGTGATTAATCTAAAACACTCCAAATTCGAATTAAAAAAACACAATTTTATACAGAGTGTCATTTTTAAATGGGCAACCATTGGTATCTTGTAAACTATAAATCTGACTGCAAACTTTACGTGGGGAACCTTTCCGTGTTTTTAAGAAATCAAAAAATATAAAGTCAAAATATTTGTAAATGTCCACCAACTTCCAATACGGTGATCAACTTTCCAATAACCCTGTATTTTATGATGACTTTGGTTTAAAGTTGATCGCCAATTTCCAATACAAAAACATTAAAAACTATACTTTATAATGAGAACTTGTAGCCTAATAAGTAGAGAAATTTCGTCACACAACTAGTTCCAATAATGAGAATCAACAGCTGATATTGAACACGTGATATAAACTTCATTTTTTATGTGTGACATATTATTTGTTTTTTTTTCACTTAATTCCTCTGTATTGTAGTTTTAAAAATTTAACAAAAACTGTATTTGTTGGTTTTAAAAAGTTAATTGATTGTCTAAGCAATGCTTTATTTAGTGTTAAGAGTACTTTCATTGGTTCAACGTTTGCACAAAAACTTGTCTTCAGACCAGTTAGGGTGTTAAAACTTTGTACCCCTCCAACATTTAAACGGATGGTCATATCAAAACAAAAAGTCTTAAAATAACTTGTAAAATCCAATACCATCAAAATACACAGTGCTCCATAAGAAATTCTAAAGTAGACCACCATATTGGTAAATGGTGGACATTTCGAAATATTTTAGCTACATATTTTTTAATTTCTCAAAAAACAAGGAAAGGTTCAACATTTAAAGTTTGCGGTAAGATTTATAGTTTACTAGTGGCTTGTAGGGACAAATGCAACTATTTATATTGAAACAAACTTTAATATTTTGTAAAATAATTTTATTTTTTAAATACAAATTAAATTTAATATAATTCAAGTTCTTCATAAAAAAATTT
>JAGFPH010000965.1:99594-111389 GCA_018207615.1 Philaenus spumarius
GTTCGAAATCGATCCAATAGTTTTCTTTCTAGCTTTGTATACATACAGACATACAAACATACATACAGACATACAGACGACATTTTGTAAATAAACGGCACATACTTTCTCACAAACATATTAAAATTTTTAAACAGATTCACTGTGACTTCATAATTGCAGGTGGGGTAGGAGAGGTGATTTATTACAGTAGCATATTAACTAATAAATATTATTATTATTATCTAGAGAGAAACCTATTCGATCGATTTCAAACAAATTTGCCCCAAACAAGTCAATTAGGCTTGTGTAGTTGCACGAAAAAAGGTTTTGAAATTTTTTAAAAAACAACCCCCTTTATGGCCAAAAAACCCTCCAAAATCAGTTATTATTATTATGATTAGCTAAACGAGAATTTTTAGAAAGATGCTGTTTTTTTGCACATGGTAGGGTACATTAAGGGCTAAAAATAAGCCAAATTTTACTAAAATCGTTATAGTCGTTTTTTTATAAAAAAATAATAACTGATTTTTTGGTGCGTTTTTTACCTAAAATGTTGTTGTTCTTCAAAATTGTTCAAAACCTTTTTTCGTGCATCTATACAGGTCTAAATTACATGTCTGGTGCAAATTTGTTCGAAATCGATCCAATAGTTTTCTTTCTAGCTTTGTATACATACAAACATATATATACAGGCAGACATTTTGAAAAAAAAAACACTTTTTTGGACTCAGGTGGTCCCAAAACGGATATTTCCACAAAAATCTCAACATCGATTTTTTTGCGATCACTGTACTACTCTATACCTACTACGGTATAGTAGGAAAGTATAATGTGGGAGTGTTTTTGTGAATAGGGCTTCACTTCGATCAGTAGGTAGGAAGTGAGTACGAATTCAGTTTAACGGATGAGTTAAATTATAAATAAATGACTTCATTACTATGTGTAGCCTAAAACTAAAGTAATAATGCAACTTTTCATACAAACAGATTACTGTATTTGGAAACAGCTGTGCAAAGTCTGTTACAGTATTTCCTCCAACCACCTTATACAAGACTAAAAATTAACTCTCTGCACGTCACTTCATTTTAGCCCGCTAACAGGGATCGTGTATGTATAAAATTATTACAGTTGATAAATCATTCTTTGTAAATGAAATGTTATTGCTTCATCGAAATAACTTAGTCCGTTCAACAGTTATTAGTGACTAGGGGAAACTCCTGCGTGCTCCGCACGCTAACCCCGTTGGTACCTTCTATACATATAACCATGTTATGTTTTCTTTGTAATAAAGGTGTAGATTAATAATAACCCTAAAGCTAAGATGGTAAATAATGTTAAATGTTCAAATCAAATGTAAATATTTCGAATATTTTAAAGCAGCAGTTGTAATAAAGGTTAAAAGAACCAGCAAGGGTAGGTCTTGAATAAAAACCTAACCTAAAAGTTAGAAATACAAATAATTATAAATAAAGTTATGTAATTAATGTCAATTAATTACTTTATTTTTTCACCGTCCAAACAATCCTTGATGATATTTTATTACCGGCAAGACTAAGCCACCATCATCAGATCACCACACAAATTTTGAGTTAATAATTTTTCACAAATAGTGTATAACTGATTACACTTAATTGCTTTAAAGTTTGAAGTCAAGAGTTAATAGAAATATTGGAGCAAACAGCTGTTTTATCTGTCATTTTATTCAATTGGTTGCTATGGTAATGAATGTAAATACATTCAAGAAATTTGTGTTGGTTCATCAGTCTAGGCATAGCCTAAGAATTTTTTCCGACCAAATTTACAAATGTTGAAATAAAATAAGTTTTTATCAAAATGAATTGTAGTTTATTTTACTCAGGGATAGTGTAGCTTTTTATTAGTAAAACTATGTTTTCAATCTGTTCAATAGTTCCAGAGATTACCCTCTACGTACAAACAAACAAATTTTACCTCTTTATAATATCAGTATAGAAATCATCATTTGCTTTTTAAAATACGATTAGTTTAGTTTGGGATATTGTGCTACCTGTGTTAATTAGCAGAAAACATATTACCTTATAGGTTTACTTACTAGTATTTAGTTATAAGCATATTTTTAGTTTATCATCAGGTAGCATCAGATGTCTAGCATCTGATCCAAGCATAACGTTATTCTTAAAGTTGATGGTCGACAACCTTATGCTTTTCCTTACTAGTATTTAGTTATAAGCATATTTTTAATTTATCATCAGGTAGCATCAGATGTCTAGCATCTGATCCAAGCATAACGTTATTCTTAAAGTTGAGGGTCGACAACCTTATGCTTTTCCTTACTAGTATTTTCTTATAAGGATATTAATATGTTTTATAATTGAGTGTTTTTTTTAAACAATCGCCTATACTTCCTCAGTATAGTAGACAATTGCCTATATTGTAATAACCTATTCACCTATAGTTGTTTAATATATTGTAGTAGTGGGACGCGATCGACACGTGTGTCATGATTTTAAACCGAGTCGTAATTCTATTAATCGAATCTCCTATCGATTCTCTTGGTTGTGAGTTCAGTTCTACCCCCAACGAAGACAAATCGTGTTACTCAGCGAGGTCCGAGAATCTGAGACCATTAGATGGAATTTCATTAGCCCATAAATTGAATTATGGCTAAAATATGTAGAAGAAGTTTAGCCGATTCCAAGCTCATTTATGCCAAGTTGTTGAATCATCTTAATTCATTTCTTTAGTACAATGTATTAGGCCAGTTGGTAGGGGTCAATTTAGACCAAAAGTTCCAGTAATTTACAATACGGCTGATTTTTTTTATAAGTACATTAAAGTATGTAGATTAACATAAATAAAAGTTTACCAGTCTATCGATTTCCCAAAGTCGAAAAAAAATCGATTATCATTTTTCTTTTGATTATCCTTAATATTTCGAGCTGGGATGAAGATAGAGAAAAATAAAAAATACCACCGTGTAGGGGAGGTATTTTTCAACAAAAAAGGTAATGTGTATTTATTTCGTCCGAGCAATGGTTTGTCTGGAAAAATTCGATAATGCAGGTATGTATTTTGCAGCAGGGGAAATCACTAAAAGGGGACATCTTATTCATATATGAAGCTTTGGCTCATTCTAAATTGGCCCAATTTTAATATATCGAATTGAAACTTGTTATAGCAGTTAAAATATATATTTTAAACATTTATGCCGAGTCTCAGCTTGTTATCTTGAAAATTACCCGATCTAGGAGTCGATTTCGATTAACGATTTTAGGAGTACCGGACCCACCAATTCATTTTAAACATCTCCAGTTTAGAAACTTTTTGGAATATCATCATCAAATTTGTTTTACAAGTTGAGTACACCTACTAACCTACTTGAGTCCCCTACACGGTGGTATTTTGGATTTTTCTCTATCTTCATCCCAGCTCGAAATATTAAGGATAATCGAAAAAAAAAATTATAATCGATTTTTTTTTCGACTTTGGGAAATCGATAGACTGGTAAACTTTTTTTATGTTAATCTACATACTTTAAGGTACTTATAAAAAAAAATCAGCCGTATTGCAAATTACTGGTAGTTGTAACCTATACCGACTGGGCTATATGTATTTTTAACAAATAATACACCGTTTTGTATACGAGATACAGGGTGTTTCGCAAACGTTTGCTACAACTTCAGGAGATGATAGGGGACCTAAAAAACAAAACAAAATTTTTCACATGAAAATAGACCCGGAAAGCTTCATTTTCCAGATATCCGCCATTTGGTTTTTTACTAAATAATTCATATCTAGAGAAATGTTTGAGCGATTGAGTTCAAACCTGGCATGCAGTTTAACCTAACAATGATATATATTGAGAAAAATAATCGATTATTTCAAATCATGCGTTTCAAAATGGCGGCTGTTTGAAAATATCAAACCTAAATTAACTAAAATCCGTACATTTTTACAAAACATGTCAAGACTCCTTTTTCTTAGCCATTTTAATTCCCTATCGGATAGTGTAACTGACAAATACAATCAGATGTAGGAAAATAGTTAAAGATAATAACATCATAAGTACGTACAATATTGTTGTGTTTACTGTGTTGGTATAGTATGCCGGATTGAACAAACCAATCATTACACATAATTTATCTATTATCCTTCATTCGATTGTTTTGACAGTTTCGTGGCAGCAGAAAAGTACTACTGTTGGAATTAATAAGTAATTCTAAGGCTAAACTGTGAATATAAGTTTAACATTATAAAATATGCGTGGACGTTGTAAGGATGGCGTGCGAAGCACTCAAGGGTCAGACTAGTTAGTTATAAAGGTGAGTTATTGCAGAATAAATGTATTTCATATAATTGTTTACAAATAAACCAAACTATTCAACTAAAGTTGATTTATTTCCTTGTGAATCAAGCACTGCACGGGTTGATGGCGCAGCCACCCTGAGGAACCTCCACCCTGATTTTACCATTGACAGCAATGCAAGATGCAAGTTTGTAAGCCTCGGCCTTCGCCTCTCTCTTCAGTTCTGTCTCAGCTTGGCACTTGCAACGTGTGATCATGTTGACCACGTCGTTAGAGTCCGCCGCTATGCCGTCGACTTGTTTCTTCACCATGGCCAACTTGGCCGACACCTCCTTCTGAGCGGACTCTAAACACATGTCATAGCTGACCGGATCGAATATGTTTTTCACGTTCTTGCTGCATTCAATCGCTGGAGAGAGTACGTTTTGTTTTGATTCGATGTCCTTGATGGATGCTTCGGCTGTGTTGAACACGCTGGCTACCGTGACCTGTCCTGCATTCACAACGCAGTTCACCAGGTTGGCAGCCTCTGGAAGGAAACAATAAGTAATCATTCATTTGTTATTAGGTCAGAAAACCCCAGAAGTTTTATATGTGACTTTATAGTGTGTAATAGAACACCCGTTGAGTACGGTACGTGTATGGAACAAACAATCAGGTTAGACACATTTCGTACACAAAGAATTTAAGGAAAATATTTCTGTCGGATCTCAGTCCTTCTAAATGCATATTTTGGGGGGAGTATTTTGAGAGATTCTGTAATAATGCAGGTGGTTGGTCATGTGGGTCGATATAAAGGACAAACTTCCTGCAAACACATGTCTGCAAACGCTTCTTTTACCAGCTATCGGCCATTTTGTTATTTCTATAAACCGATTGAGTTGAAATTTTGCACGTTACTCGTCAATTTACAGACCTAGATGGAAAAGAAATTATCAATTTGTTGAAATAATCCGTTTAAAATTGGCTGCCAATTAAACACTTTAAATAAAAATAACTCAAACACTTTTTGGGTAATTTTGTGTAGTCCGTTTAATTTTTTAACTGTCAAAACTGTCGAACAAAGTGTAACGGTAAAACATGGTCCGTTAGTTTTACTGGTCCAATTTTCCTACTGACAAAGCGGAGGCAATACTTAATTAGCCCAATGAATTGAGGTGCATGCTGTTTTACTGTTAAATTCTGTCCGATAGTTTTGCCAGATAAAACATTCAATATGAAATTAAACGGTATACAAAAATTATTTATTTATTTAGTTCAAATGTATTTAAAATTATTAAATGACCACATTTTGAAACGGATTAGAGGGACTAAAAATTACTTTTTTTAACTATTTCGTCACATTGATCAGTAACAAACAAAATTTCAACCATCTGTTTTGTCATTTTAAAGATATCAATTAAGTAAAAAAATGAAGGATAGTTGATATAAGAATCGTTCCAAACATACATCCACATGTAGTTTTTTCTTTGCATTCACCCATATGACCAATCCCTGCATTATCTCTCCTATCAGAGAGTGAACGTTTCAAACATATTAAATTGCAAACATGTACTTCTAAAAAGACGTAACAGAATTAAGTTTAGACTGGGAAGTCGCCTAATATAATTTGAAAACACAAATTATAATATATTTGAGAACATATTTTGAACTGGGTATTTTATAGTTAATATTTTATTCAAAGAGTTGCTAAAATTAAAAATAAATACCAAGTTAAAGTTCGGCAGACCCAGACACCATCTTGAATTTCAACTCAGATTAGAGCAATGTAAACGAGTAACAAGATTTCTGGAGTAATAAGGGTCAGAAAATTATTCTCAATATGTCATTTTAAAGGTCATGACAGTCCGAATGTGGATATCATTTAGGATTATAAACTTCTTGTAACTAAATTTGTTCTTTAATTTAACTAAAAACCAAAGTTTGCGATTTTTTTTCTTATTCAATAATTCAAATTTCAATAATTTCAAAAGCTCACCACATTCATATTTTAATTACCTTTAAAATAAAAGTCATTTCAATAAATTTAGATTTATAACGAAAAATCTGCTTTATTGTATTTGCTAGCCAAAGAATGAATCGCACACAACCCCAATCCTAGTAGTGTATAGGTGTGCTACTTGGAGCGCTGGGGTCAACTGAGAAATATTGTTCACTCCTGCCGAGCCTTACGAACTTGGATTTTATGGATACAATGTTGTGCTTGAATAAAAAAAAATATTGTCGTCAAGTGTGTCAACATTCGCAACAGGTCGGTGAAAAGTTCAACTTTAAAAGAGTTGCAAAATTAAATATACCTACCCCCTAGACCCGCAGGTAAATCCTGTTAAAACTGTTGAGAAATTTTAGGATTTTTTCCACCCAATAATTTGTTGTAGCGTCGCGTCGTCCCGGATTTGAGACGACTAAAAACAAAATGTCTGCCTATTTAATCGACATCA
The DNA here is from genome assembly GCA_018207615.1 of Philaenus spumarius. Taxonomy (NCBI): domain Eukaryota; kingdom Metazoa; phylum Arthropoda; class Insecta; order Hemiptera; family Aphrophoridae; genus Philaenus; species Philaenus spumarius. The sequence goes on from JAGFPH010000965.1 coordinate 106,303, forward strand.
ACTGTCAATTTGTTGTCCAATTTCCTCCAAATTTAGTACGAATAAAAAATAATATCTTTTCAAATAACTAACCCAAACTTTTGAAAATTTCAAATCTCGTAGTAAAATCTGCATGTTTTGTAAACAATAATTGCTAAAAAGTGAACTTCCGACTTCTGATTGTATTGGTTAAACGGTTAAGGCATAGTTGGGTTTAGTGTTCATATTAAACGTTATACAATACGGACCGAAAATTGCCATTGTTTATCTTTACTAGAATCAGAGATATTTGATTAGATATTATGAATTTGATTCTGGTTTTTCCTACAAACACACTTTTATGTTGACTTACTTATTTGAATGGCTCCTTGTTGGGAAGCCTTGGCAGCAAGATAGCAAGGGGCATCTTGAGGAGTTGATGTTCCTTCGATCTGGCTGATAAAATCACCCAAGATCTGTAGTTGCGGCTTGAGGAATTCCTTAGCAATCTCTATATTGATGATCTTGGAAGCAGCTGCCTCTGCCTGGATGTTCTTGGCGCCTATAATCGCATCTTTCGCTTCATCCAGACTGCTAGCAACGAGGGCAGGAAGCGGCCATAGTTTGTTCAGATCGGGGAAAGCTGCTGGTACCGAAAGATTGCCTTCGAACTGCAAGTAAAGACAGTAAAATTATTGTGTGCGAATGTTATAAAAGAAAATAAAGAAAAACGTAAAAACATTTTTCCTAAAATGCACTAAAGTACACTACTCAGCAATTGTTCAGAGCATCTAAGGAGATCGTGTAGGAATATATATATTAGGTGCATTCCAAAAGTAAAGTGAGAGTGATATTAGTAGCGCTGTTGGAGGTCCAATCTAGGTGGCGTGGAGTGGAGAGGGTCCTCAGTAGATAATCCTGGCACCTGTTAGTAGCTTTGTGACCTTCAGTCGAGTGAGTTTGAATTAAGACTGCCTGTTCTATTTTCTTGTCGTCACTAGATAAGATGCAGCGCTCCCTCGAACAGCGTTATGCAATTAAATATTGGTTGAAACTTAATACATCTGGACCGTAAATGGTAGAAATGAGCAAAACAACTTATGGAGAAAGTGCTTTGTCAAATGCACAAATTTATCGGTGGCACAAAGATTTCAGGGACGGCAGGGAAAATGTTGAAGATAATGAACGTTCTGGACGTCTATCCACGACTAGAACTCATAAAAGTATGGTCCATGTTATGCTGTTCTAAACCAGGACAGACGTTAAAACCGCTGATCAAACGGGATTGCTGAAAAACAGCATGTGACAAATTGTTACAGAAGAACTGAACATGCGAAAAATGTATGCCAAACTTGTTCCGAAAGATTTTACTGAAGAGCAAAAGGCCAACCGTCTCAGCGTTTCGCAGGAAATCATTGATCGTTTGTCCACTGAACCAGATCTGTTGATGAGAGTAATAACAGGTGATGAAACGTGGGTTTTTGAGTAGCCTACGATTCTGGAAAAAACACGGCAAAGTTCCGAATGGCACACTCTAACCTCACCGTAACAGAAGAAAGCACCCGCGAGCAAATCTCGTGTGAAAACTATGTTGATTTTCTTTCTTGATGCAAAAAGAGTTTATTGTTCAGAAAGAGTTCATACCTCAAGACACCGCAGTGAACCAGACTTTTTATAGTGATATCCTTGAACTATATCTGATGAGAGTTTTAAGGATGAGACCAGAGATCGCCTCTTCATGGATTCTTCATCATGACAACGCGCCCTCACACACTGCCCTGACCATAAGCTAATTTTGGTCTCAGAAAAACGTACTAACTCTTCCCCATCCACCCTACGGCATTATCTGGCTCCCTGCGATTATTTTATTTTTCCCAATCTGAAATTGCAACTCAGGGAACTCATTTTGGAACAATCGAAAACATTCAACAAACTGTGACAAGACATCTTCACAGACTTACAAAAATTGACTTCTCCCATTGCTATGACGAGTGGGAAAATCGATGGAACCGTTGTATAGTTTCTCAAGGATAATACTTTGAAAGAGATATCATTGAATTATAATTTTTTCGATAAATATACGTTTTATTTAAATCACTCTAATAACTTTTGTAAGAAGTTAGCATAGTGAAAAACGAATACGTATAAGGCACTAGATGAGACGCAAGCAAAGCGAGGTTACATTAGAGATAGACATGAATTATAATTTATTTTTTTGTGTCTCCAGTTGTCAAAACCTATGAAAAGTTGCTCAAAATTACTTAAATTATAGCCTTAAATAAATAAATAAAAAGTGAATATGTTATAGTTAAGAGTGCGGTCGGTGATTCGGAGCAAGTCTCTTAATGTCGAGTGGGGTTGTGTTGGAAGCCAAAAGGTTCTTTCCCTAAAAACCAAAATTTGGGTTATTACTTATTGTAAGTTTTATTTTGCATTAAAATTCTTACAGTGTCATTTTGGAACACCGGTGTTAAAAGTCTTGTCATTTTTGTGTATCATTTTAAATTTAATCACATGTACTTTAATTCGAAAAATAATTACCTGACTAGGAATCAAATTCTGCAAATTTGGACTGATTTCGTTTTTCAGTTTTTGCAAAATACTGTCTCCGTACTGTTTTATCGATTGGACGCTCTTCTCCACGCAGTTCAACAGTTTGGTCATGGATTTCGATGTTTGCAGTCCTGTGGCGTTTATCGAAGGGATCGGCAAGGCCGCTAGGACGTTTTGGATACATCTCTGAGTGGTGTCGGTTTTTACGATAAAGTCCGCTGCGCAAACTAAGATCTGTGTCTTGAAGGCAATGTCCGCCTGAGCTATGTTGTAAGTTGTTTGAGGAATTGACATTGCGATCTGATTCAGATCACCGAGTAACTCTTTGTTATAGCACTGGTCAAATGTATCGGCACCTGTAATCAGAACATATTCGTTTATGTGAACTAGAACCCATCTCTGCTTAAAATATAATAGTTATTTATGTATTAAGAGCGTAAAGTATGTCTTTATCGCTTGAGATGACAAAGTTACCACGCTACGCGTAGAGGAGCACGGTGATTTCTCTTGCGTAAAGCGATAAAGACTCTTTAAGCTCGAACTACATATTAAATTTTTCCTAAAACCGAGCATAAAGTTACAATGTCACTTTGTTTATTGTAAAAATTCAATGGATTTTATTTATTGGTTAACATTACAAAATTCAATTAATTTTATTTATTAAGATTGACATTACAAAATTCAATTAATTGTATTTATTAAGATGAGCATTACAATGTATTACATTTCTAACAGTAATTTAGTGTGCAGTGTTTTCATTTATGTTGAATTTACACTTCTTGCAATTTTGTATAATTAGACCTGACCCAGTCGACTTAATTTCATCAGACTTCAACGTTAGGTCTACCTCTTGAGGTGCACTTGTTATTGTTGTCGGATTGTGATTTCTCAGGACCTCATGAGCTGTTGCATTCTTGTTTTGTAAGTTGTCATCAATATAGCCCTCCGCTACAGCTTAAATGTCTCCTCCATCACTTACTTACAACGTTAGCAATGACCGGTATATTCTTCAGCTTCTGGCAGGCCACGTCTTTATGGATTTTCGATGCCTACTTTTATTGTCATTTTAGTTATAGTAAACGTTCGCCCTTTGTTACTTTTGGAGTCTGTTATTGCCACTATTATTATGGAAACGTTAACCTCTACGTCTGCTGTTGTCATCTTGACTAATTCGTTTCTTCGTCAAACGCCAGTTATATCAAAAATCAAAACTACTTTCTTTGTCAGAAATTCACTATCAGGAGCTTCCAACAAGAATTTACTTATTATGAGATAAAGTTTTCGATTTTTTAGGTTTGTAACCTACTGATTGACTTTTCAAGAACGCTGTAAGTTTGTAAAAAGTTTTAATGTCAATATAATTTTTTACTTTAATGGTGCCTTAAGCATAGAATATTTAATCCAAAGAGATGATGATTTCATAGTCGTGGCTTTTTGTCAAAAGTAATCTAGTAACACACTCTCTGGTATTTTGTGCACTCGTTTCTCACTGCACCACTTAATAAATTCTTCATATTTTTTCATACAGCTCTCTTGATTTTCGTGGTAACAAGTATAGTGTTAATTCCTTTGCGATGTTACTAATAATTGGAAGAGTTAGCTCTATACCAATTTCATCAAATTCTTCTGCCATTATTTATTCAACTGTAGTGAACTAAATTGTTTACAAAGTTATTGTGCTGAGTCTAACGGTTTTTAGTCAACATATGACACAACAACAATCAATATGAATCAGCAGTATATTTCATCACTCGACTAGCGATAAACGGTCGTTTTGCAATGTGTTTTTAAATTGTAAAATAGCACTTTACGTTCGGTTGTAGGAAAAATGTATTTGTTGCACTGAACACAAACAAGATGATTCAATCTTTTTCTGCAATCTCTTGGAAGCTGATCCTGTAGATAAAAATAATCATAAAAAACGTTCATATAAAAATAAGTCCGGAAAATTCTTTCGGTAATTTTGTATACCGATCTGTGTCTGAATCAGCAGTCCTAGTTCTTACTGGTAGTTTTTTTTGCACTTGCAGCTGGGGCGCGACAGGCAACCAAGAGATAAATGAATGTACCAATTAAAGCATTTATTTGTGGCGAGATTACGACTATAACATATTCTCTTCCATCTAACTAATTACGAAATATTACAGAAATTAATAAAAATTACTAAATATTACTTCAACTTGCAATGCTATAATAAAGCAGAAACGACCCAATATGCAAAATATAATAATACAAAATTAATGGAAAAAAGATTAACAAACATTTTAGAATTCTTTCCAACAATTATTTGCAAATATCACTTAATTTAAAATATAATAATTATTACAAAACCAAATCTATAATAAAAAGAGAGAGAAAAATATTACAATCCCTTCAAAAATATAATGCACATACTTCCGAACATTCATTCAAATCCGGTTGCTATAAATTCACCTCAAGACAAGGAAGCTTAGTCAATTTTATTCGTGAAGTAAGATCTTAGTATTTTTGGAAACTCTACTCGGCCGTCAACCAACTTTATTGCTTACAGGAGTGATTTCCATAAGCGGCAAGCGGACACAGTAATACATTACGGG
>JAGFPH010000965.1:111399-140416 GCA_018207615.1 Philaenus spumarius
TGGTACAGTGAGCACAGTGAAGTAAGATCTTAGTATTTTTGAAAACTATACTCGGCCGTCAACCAACTTAATTGCTTACTGTAGTGATTTCCATAAGCGGCAAGCGGACACAGTAATACATTACGGGTCGTTGTAATGGTACAGTGAGCACGGTATATCCTCTTCTTGTGCTCTTTGTACTTGCATACAAAACATGTCGGCAGGTAAACCGCCACTCCAGTTTGTAGGCAGTAATGTGCACACCGAGTTTTACACCAAGTATAAAGAGTGTGCAAGAATTCTGTATCCACTGCCATTTTGGTAGCCAGCACGACAGGCATGTCATTGACTACAGTATCACAATAAGTAAAGTAGGGGAATATCAAGGATTTAACTAAGAGCACTCTAATTTGGAAAGGCGAGATGCCCTGTATTTTTTTAAATAGTACATCCCAGCAAACCCCTATTACTGTACATTTATCGGTCACATAGTCACTCCACGTCAGTCTACTGTCTGTACAGTCCCAAGTCCTTAACTTTTCCATAATAGTATAAACAGTGTTTGTTTACTAATCAGGAATATCCTAAAATAGTTGTGAGTGTTTGCTCTGTTAATCATTAAACCATGTTTCCTCAACCACTGGGAAATATGCTTAACATCGTGGTGCATACGGTCCACGGCTCCACCCATATCACCAATTTTGAAATAATCAACAGAAATGTAGTAAATAAGACAAGCTGGTTCTGTATATCTGCTTATTGAAGATCACCTGGGGAGATTATGAACGCCAAGTTTAATCAGAGTTATTTTCGAGATCGAACATAGTGAGATCGATTATTAGATAAAACAATTCTCTGTGAGTATCGACGTCACCTGTTTAGGACGGGCAATACGACGTCTTATAATTGTGCCGCTACCGCTCTCAGTTCTTCTCCTGTACAAGAAGGTAGTTGAAGAGAAAAGCTTTCTTACCGTTGTCTTCTGATACAATACTTGGTAGCATCGTGGATGAAAGCTATCCTAATTTCAAAGAAGAGTGACTAAGATTAAGTGAGTAGTGATTCAGCCTAGGGTCACAAACTACCAAGATCCTTTAAGGTGAAAGAAATGGCCTAGTAAAAAGTAATGTAACAAATAGTCTCGGGCTAGTAAATTTCAAATTTATTCCTTGTCTGTCACAGTTTTTCTCAAGAAATTATTTGACGATTAAAACGGATATTTTCCGTAAATTGGCCCAAAATTTGATACAGGAATATAAAATCGTTCTGGTTTACTCTAGCTCAGAAAATCTATTTCACCTGTTGAAATGAGCATGCACGCAATCTCCCGGCACGTCTATCGCACAAAAATGACGTAATTTAATGTCGCAGCGTGTTCAAGACAACTGCCTTATTTAAAATAAGGTCTGATTTGATTTTCAACAGCAACACGTGGCGGCTCGTGCTATAGGTTCACTGGTTCAGCACCTATATCTTTAACGACTACAAATATTTAGTTGTTAAAATATGACAAGGAGTTACAATACACGGCTCTAGAAGCGTCGAATACAGTTAGTTGCTGGTTCAACTCAAAGAATGAGCCTCCTGGCCTGGGAGCGGATCGGAATTGCTAATATAACTTTGTCGCTGCAGTCTCGTTACAGCCACTCCCTACACCATCCGAAGATAGCTGAAGCTACAGTTCACATATGTATTACGTAAGCAGGGCGCTTATTACTTTGTGTGTTTGTTTACCTCATACTAATAAATAAAGCATTCTAATATATAAGACAATGTTGTTCTAATCTTATAATTTATAATTAGTTAACATACTCCAATCTATAATCAAATCTAACCAGTTCTATCACATTACTCGCTTGTCAGTGATTTCTCAAAGCAGTTAAATTGTATTTAAAAAAGGCCTAAAAGTGAAATTTTTACATTTCGTACTGACAAATGTTCCCCAGACACCCGGTAGATTTGTACCACCAAGCTAGTGATTCACCAACAGCCACTGACAGCAAGTAATATGTCAGAAGCTTACATTCAACCCCAAATATGCTAAGCGTAAAGCCCTAATGCAATAACTGAACGCAAATTGCGTAAACGGGTGAGATCGTTTAAGGATGAGCGGGATATTGCCAAGATGTTCTATAATCACAGACTCGGAGTTGATGTCAAACTTTATTAAAACAGGCTATTCACGATTTCTTCTTTGTCTTTGGAATTTCCGCAAATTTCAAGGAAAACCATTATTCAAAATTTGCAGTTCTGGAAATTGTGCCCACGATTGTTTCTCGTGATGCTTTTGAGACACACACAAAAAGTAGAAAAGTTAGTGCTTTCACATGTTTCATCCGAAAAGATGAGGAACTTCATGAGGGGTGAACTTTTGGACCACATTGCCCAAAGGAACGAGATGTGGATAAGGCCTAATCACACAGAACGTAGCCGAGACGTGAATACATCGCGTATTACACCTCTACGACATCTTTCGTGCCCCGTTTAAACAGAAAGCTACGTGGAAGACTTATTTTCCCCTCTTTATCACTGCTAAGATCTGTTCGTATTTGAAACTCTACGTTCGACCATTACAGTGCAACATTGATAGTACAATTCCAAAGCGCTGTGTACGATTCATCACTTTCATCAAACAATAAACTTGTCATAACTGCATTCACACAACGCACAGCACAACATGCCAGAAAGGCGAAGGGAGACGGGAACGAACCACGAGGCGAGAACAACTCAGTGCGCATGTGTGAATTGAGATGAGCGAGCGACAAGTATCTAGCCGAGGAATTTTGCACTCTCGTATTTATACCCTGTCTAAACTGCCCCATTTGATATCATTGTGAGATACGTTTCAGAAATCTTAATAAGACGTCAGCGGATTGTTATTGCGTTCTGTGTGAAGTGGCCATAACATGACTTTAGAAAACAAAAGCGACTATCAGTAGAAAGGTGGCACACATGTCAAAGTGAAAGCCAAATAGACGATCTATAAACAATAAATGTGACAACCGTGTTATAGGGTATACTTGGAGTACTATTAGCCGATCTTAAGCCTAGAGGGACATCAGTAAACTTAGATGCACACTGCGCAACCTTTAAAAGCATCGGCGCAACATTCAGAAGAAACGATGAGGCTGTCATCTGGAGACCGCATACTGCAAAGTCAAGACATAATCACATCAGTTGGGTTCAAGCGACTGGACCACAAACAGTACAGTCTGAACCTTGCACCTGAAAGAGTTTGTCGAAGTTCAGTGGTTTTCTCCAGAAGAATTATTAAAAACAATGTTTGAATCCTGGTTGACTTTACAGGGAGCTGGTTCTGTAATGTCGGCAAACAAAAACTAATAGCACACTATGATTAGTATTGACACAATCAAGAAAATTATGTTAAATTCTTAATGTTTAAAAAAAATAAGTTTTTCACGTTATTTTTGCTAATTTTATTTGTTATTAAAACATAACGTACCAAAACAAAAAATAAAATACCTCTGTTTGCAGTAAGGGTCAGTTCACGCGAGATCAATCCAGCCGCGACAGGATTGGTCGACTTCAACTGCTCCGCAGCGCTCATCAGTTTGGCAACGGTCGCTCCGAAACGATCCGCAAATACTTCAGTTGCAATTTTCGTCTTCAACTCTCCAGCCAAGTTTTTAATTGCATTGACGCTTTCGGCAAGAGTTGCTAACTCTAACCCAATGTCTTTCTTGGCCACCTCAAAACTTGTTATACTCTCCGCCACCGCCTGCTTGTTCGAGTCTATGAGCACCGAGAGTCTGGTAGAGGTTTCTTGGCATGTTGCCTGTAACAAAGATGTGATACTAGTAGAGACTTTAACGCAAGTGGAGTAATAAAGTCCGATGTTAGAGAACTTAAATGTAGGTTATGTGCCTTGTTTTGAGGTTAGAAATCGTCAAAAATGTATATATTTTACAATTGCTTTTGTTTACTTTGTTCTTAGGCCTACAAACATCAACCTATATGTAACTGAGAGTATGCCATAGCATGGTAAATATACAGAGTCTGCAATTAATTATACATTTTACTGAAAGACCAGAAAGAAACGTTGTAAAACAAACAAAAGATCATCCGTTTTAAACGTAGGCCTACTTAAATCAACGAGTTTAACCAAACATGTATTGTTAATTTCAAGTTTTCATTGACAGTGAAGGCTTATATTTGTAAATTAATAAAAGTAAAAAAATTTATGATTTTTTTAAATTGCCAAAATTTATACCAAATAGTATAAGATATATTAGAAGTTGGTACGAGTTTTCTGTGGTTGCGTGTTGTTATATTAGCGCAAGCGCAGAGGTGAATTAATTTATGTATGAACTAGTTGTATCCGTGACTTTTTAAACGTGTGAAAACGACCGAAAATACATTAAAATAAACAATCAACAAATAAACGGTACCAGAAACTGGCACAGACTTTCTCACAAACATATTTAAATTATTAAACCGATTCACTGTGACTTCATAATAATAGTATTAAAGTAGGATTGGGGATACAATAAAGTAGGAGAGTAACTAATCAATATTATTATTATTAGCTAGAGAGAAAACTATTCTATCGATTTCGAACAAATTTGCACCAAACATGTTAATTAGGCATGTATAAGTGCGCGAAAAAGGCTCTGAAAGATACCCCCTTTTCTTAAAAAAAAACCCCAAATATCTGTTATTATTAGCTAAACAAGAAGTTTTAGAAAGATACGATTTTCTGCATATGATATGGTACATTAAGGGCTACAAATAAGATATGTTTTATCAAAATCGTTAAAGCCGTTTTTTATAAAAAAATTATAACTGATTTTTTGGGAATTTCTTGGCTAAAAAGGGGGTTGTTTTTCAGAATTTTTTAAAACCTTTTTCCGTCAATACAGGCTTATTGGCATGTTTTGTGCAAATTTGAATGAAATCTGTTAAATAGTTTTCTCTCTAGCTTTGTATACAGACAGCTATACAGACAGATATTTTGTAAAAAACACGTTTTTGGACTCAAGGGGTCGCAAAATTGATATTTCCACAAAAATCTCATCATCGATTGTTTTTGAGATCGCTATACCCCCTACTATAGTATAGTGAGAAAGTAAACCTATCAAACGTTCCATCATTTTTGACCACTTAGATCACGTAGGATAAATGTCAATTATGAAGATTTTAGAACATTAAATTTCCAATCACCCAGATGGTCTCATATTTTTCCTAAATCCTAGCGATGAAAAGCTACAGCTGGTAAAATCTTTAAGAAAATCGCAAACTTTTTGTGCTATAACGCCTGAACTGTGCACAATACAGAATCGGTTCATTGACCATTTGAAAAGGGAACTGAATAGAATGAGTATCTCAAATGAAATATAGGTGCTACCAGTCTAAAGTTATGAGCAGAAACGTGTCCAAAAGAGGGAGAAGTAGTCGTCTTTAGTCACCAATGACGTCACAAATTTTGGTCGAATGGACTTTCTTGAATATGGATTTATTCTAAACCTTCCTAAAGAAATACTGGGTTTAATGGCTCAAACCAAAGCTTTATACGATCAGCCGTTCTCAAGTGATGACGTCACAGTCAGACAGACAATATTTTATAATATATAGAGATATGTTTGTATGTATATCAGTGTGTATGTACATATACTATATGTGAGTACATCAATATTGTATAGTTAAAAATCATTTTCTCATGTTTTTTTAACTTTTGTATTATTTATTTGTTGTTGTTACTATTATAACTTTGTTCTTATCTTGCTTCTTTTCGTTTTTCTTTCTATTGGTTTTGTCTCTTAGTTTGTCTCGCTCTCCCCCCCCCCCTCCCCCTCTAACTGTATGGTACTACTACAATGCCACCACCTACATAAAATGAACACGTCTTTCATGAGATTGCTTGGATCACATTATGCAAGCAGCCAACTCATTTCCTTACACAGGCTTGAGCCCATGAAAAGATTATTCTTTACCATACAAATTTATAAAACGTATAGAAAAACTAAGAATAAACAATTTTAATTCATAAATTTCATTGTTTTAAAATATAGTACCTGGGCTATCGAGCATCGCTCAGTACATTTTTTTTTCGTTTGGTGTTTGAATAAAGAAATAAGTTGAAAATTATACCACCAGATTCATTCTTAATGATTTATATTTGTTAAATAGTAAATAGACATCTGGTACTAAAATTAACAGATTAACATCTGTTTGTAAAGCATCTGGATTGTATCTATTATGTTCCTATTCGCCTACTTCATGACTTCAAAAGCAGTATATAAAAGAAGTTCAGGTTTACATAGGCGAAAAGTGCTACTTAGCGCATTTTTGCATACATAAGACCTAGCGCATTCGATTCCTGATGTAAAAAACCCCCTATATGCAAATTTTCATCCAAATCATTAGAGCCGTTAACGAGATCCCCGAAATAAATATATATACAAATATACAAGAATAGACCGTTTAGTAAGATTAGATTATGTTAGTTAAGGATGATTCTTAAGTTTGCATTATTTTACCAGATACTTAAAAGTATGTAATACCATTCAAGTAATCCTTGAGGAGGCTAACTTATGCTATTACATTAGTTAGCAAACCGACCGCGACTGGAATGTAGCTTGTAATCACTTACACTCTTACTGTTTTTAGGTCTTACTTTTTATTTTAACCGTATACAAACAAAAATTTTACAGAAAATTCGGCATCAAAAGTTCAGTAGATAAGGAAATTCACCAAACGACTTTCTTTTTTCAAGTAATTTAACAGAAAGTCTTGTTTTCAGCCTTTTTGTGTCTTTAAGAAAAAACATAATTTTCTTTAATCTACGAATTGTAGTGTGTACGTTCACGAACAACTTCCTGCAAATTAAAACAACTTATCTACAATATTATAAGAAAGGTTAGTAAAACTGGATACAGCTTACGGGTGTGCACTACCGGGACGAATCAGTCCCATACAGTCCTCTTCAATATAACTTATCTTTCATCGAATTTTGGAGATAATCTTTTGTAATTTGCAGGGAATCATTCATGAACAACTAAATTACAATCAGTAAGTGCCAAAAGACCAGGAGAAACAATTCGCCAACCCTGTTGGAACCTTCTGTTCACATAATCATGTTATGTTTTCTTTATAATAAAGGTGTAGGATTAATATTAACCCAAAAGCTAAGATGGTAAATAATGTTTAAATGTTCAAATCAAATTATTTCGTATATTTTATAATAGCAGTTATAATAAAGGTTAAAAGAACCAGCAAGGCTCAGGTCTACACTTTAATAAAACCCTAACCTAAAATTTAGAAATACAAAAATAATTGCTTCGTAGTTTAAAATAAGCTGTTAATGAAAATATTGGAGCAAACAGCTGTTGTCCGTTATTTTATTCAGTTGGTTGCTATGGTAATAAATGTAAATACATGTGTTGGTTTATCAGTCTAGGCACAACCTAAGAATAATTTTTCCCGACTAAATTTACAAATATTGAAATAAAAAAATGTTTTTATCGAAATGAATTATAGCCTATGTTACTCAGGGATTATGCAGCTTTTTATTAATAAAACTATTTGTTCAATCGGTTTAGTAGTTCCAGAGATTACCCCCTACATACAAACGAACAAAGACAAAAACAAACTTTACCTCTTTATAATATTAGTATAGATATTTGAGTATAAACAAGGCGAAAATCGTGATTTTCAATCGATTAACTTGATGGAAGTAGTACATCGCAGTGAATTCATTACCAAGTAACTTTACATTGGAGCTTTTTGCAAATTTAAACTGCTCATGGTGGAAACTAAAAACGAAAATGTATACAAGCGACATTCTAGTAGCGCTCGAGCGCTTTAAGGTTGTCTCCGCTCACTGGATTCAATGTTTTACAAGACGTGTGGTATTGCACACAATTAATAAAACTATTTCACCTTGGTATTGCACGTAATTAAACCTATGTAATCTGTACTCACCGTTCCTAGGGCGAATACAATCAGAAGGAACTTCATTGCTGAGCTAGTTTTGTGACTACAAAAATTAAGCAGTAACAATTTGTTTCCAGTGTTTTTTCAAGCGGAACAATATCTATATATCTTCGTCTTTTCGTCAACAAAGCAACGGAAAGAATTTTATTGCACCGTTATCAACGCGATAAACAATTTCATACGTTTACGAAACTATGCCACTCATTATTTACTTTACAACAAATGGTCTTAGTTTATTTAAATAATGAGATAAAATTTGTTTGCTACGACCCATTTGTTCGGTTCTTTGTTTCGGTGAGTTTCCAGAAGCGGCAAACACAAACAAAAATCTACGAAAAATGCTTTGCGTGTTATAATTCAATTCAAACATCTGCTGCTACATATTATAAATAAAACAGGTGATTTGGATCAAAAACTTGATATAATATTAGGTTAGACCTACAATGAACCAAAACATGTTTATTTGCAACCAATTTGACAAATTTATAATCAGGTAAATTAGTCTTCACAACATTTTTTTTTTTTTTTTAATTAGGTAAAAGCAAACAAAAGGCTTACTGTATTATTAAAGTAAAACACCTAATGTTAAATATTATATTGTTCCCTTTATTTGGTAATATCAAAATTTGTTTGAAATTTAGATAGTTCATTATTTAAATATAATGGTGAAATTACAAGGCATGCCTTAAATCGAATTATTTTGAATGGTCGTGTCTATTTCGATCTCTGTCTTGCATTAGCTATGTATAGGTCATCTCTCAGTCGTATAAACTAATCTGTTTACATTGGCTTAGTCTTGGGTCTTCGCCAGGGCTGGTGAGTGAAGCGAGTTGGACCGGAGCTACTAGTCTATATACAGAGTGTTCATAAAGTCCTTTTAAACCTTTTATTATTTTTGTTGTTGGAAATAAGTTAACAAAAGTTTGTGTATACTTGTGTTGCATAACAGGACACATTTATTGACATATTTGAACATTTATTATGTTAGGGGGCTTGAGGGGGTAGGGGAGTACACAATTTCAAATATAAAGGTAGGTCATGTAGTGCACCATTGAAAAGCTTGTTAAAAGAGAAACAGAATGGCGCAAACTAGAGCTTAGTATGTTGCTTCGTTTCGAAGTAATGGACAATCAAAGTACTGGAGAATTATATAGTTATCATAACATCAAAGTTATTAATTTGTTAATATTAGGAATAAGTAGGTTGTATGTTATTTTTCACAAAACTTTGATTATGCATAACTTTGAAACGAAATAAGATATTAAGCTCTAGGTTGGGCCATTGTGTTCCTCTTTTAATAAGCTTTTCAATGGAGTATTACATGACCTACCTTCATATTTGAAATTGTTAAACCCCCTTACCCCCTAAGGCCCACAAAATCGTAGAGGGTCAGATATGTCAAAACATTTGTCCTGTTATGCAACACAAGATACATACAAAGTTTTTTTAACTTATTTTCAATAACAAAAATAATGAGGGGGTTAAAGGGACTTTATGAACATTCTTTAGGCTATATTCAAGAGAATTTGTCCTAATTGAATGACTGGCATAGAATTAACGTGGAGCAAAAACTACCTGTGATACAAATTCGAAAATGTAAAGCTATATTTTAATGGGGTTATAGACGCACACTAAGAAAGAATTCAGCAAACATTTTATTTTAAAGTGTAGAAAAGTTAATTCTCATAAAAATCTGTTTAGATCAAAAGCTTAGAAAAACATGTTTGCTTACATTCATTACCATGGCAACGAACTTACAAATTTAGAATCAGTTTATTATTTTTCTCAACCATCAGGTTTTTTATACAAACTAATAAACGGTACCAGGAACTGGCACATACTTTCTCACAAACATATTTCAACTAGCTGACCCGTATGGCGTTGCCCGTGGTGGTTCGTATTTTCAGTCTTTTTAAAGTAATTGTATTCTTTTTAAGTGTTCAGTCAGTGAGTGGTATTTGGCTTTTATATATATAGATCTTAAATAATAAAAGCACTATTGTCATAATAATAAAAGATCTGAAATTATGATTTTAGTAACTTTGATCCCCCCAAACCCCTCCTAAAATTTCGAAATTTTTCATACCCTTTCTTAGTGAGCACCTATGGCCCTAGGAAAGCTACATACCAAATTTCATTCCAATCCATTCGGTAGTTTTGAAGAAGTCGTTTTTTAATAACTTTGATCCCCAAACCCCCCTAAAATTTCGAATTTTTTCAAACCCTTTCTTAGTAAGCACCTATGGCCCTTGAGGAAGCTACATAACAAATTTCATTCCAATCCATTCGGTAGTTTTGAAGAAGTCATTTTTTAATAACTTTGAACCCCCCAAACCCCCCTAAAATTTCGAAATTTTTCAAACCCTTTCTTAGTGAGCACCTATGGCCCTAGAGGAAGCTACATACCAAATTTCATTCCAATCCGTTCTGTAGTTTTTGAGAAATCGTGATGAGTGAGTCAGTGAGTCAGTGGATTTTGGCTTTTATAATAATATATATATTATTAAACAGATTCACTGTGACTTCATAATTGTAGGTGGGGTAGGAGAGGTGATTTATTAACGTAGGAGATTAACTAATAAATATTATTATTATTATCTAGAGAGAAAACTATTCGATCGATTTCGAACAAATTTGCACCAAACACGTCAATTAGGCCTGTTAAGATGCACGAAAAAGGGTTTTGAAAATTTTGAAAAACAACCCCCTTTATGGCCAAAAAACCCAAAAATGTGTTATTATTATTAGCTAAACGAGAATTTTTAGAAAGATGCGTTTTTTTTGCATATGGTAGGGCACATTAAAGGCTACAAATAAACCAAATTTGATCAAAATCGTTAGAGCCGTTTTTTTTATAAAAAAATAATAACTGATTTTTTGGGGTTTTTTTTTGCCAAAAAAGGGATTTTTTTTCTTGCATCTATACAGGCCTACTTGGCATGTCTGGTGCAAATTTGTTTGAAATCGATGGACTAGTTTTCGCTCTAGCTTTGTATAATGTATGCATACAGACATACAGATATACATACAGACATTTTGTAAGAAACACTTTTTTGGACTCAGGGGGTCCCAAAACGGATATTTCCACAAAAAACTCAACATCGATTTTTTTGCGATCACTATACTTTCTCTATACTATAGTATAGTGAGAAAGTAAAAGCAAACACAAAAAATGAATGTAAAAAGCTTATTGTATTATAATTAAATTCAAATTTTATTTGTTACATATTATAAATAAAGCAGCTAATTTCTATAAAAAAAAACTTAACATAATTTCTGTGTTATGCCTACAATGGACCAAAACACGTTTCTTGAAATTATTATTCTCAACATTTTTTTTTAGATTAGATAAAAGAAAACAAAAAGCTTATTGTATTGGGTGCAGTGAACAAAACCTAGGTGTTGCTAGTTCTAAGTTATTTTTAAGAAATTGCTTGTTTTTTAGTGAACAAAAAGCTAGCAGTAACTAGGCCTAGAATTTGCTTGATTTGTCAAGGATTCTTAGTTGCAGCTTAGGAGATGGTGTGAATAAAGAGCTGCGTCGAAGTTTCAAAGTAAGTAATTGCTAATAAAAAAGCTAGTGTGCCAAGGGGCGTGCTAGCTCTTTGGTTAGTCGTTTTCTTTCACTCGATCTTGGGGTTTATGCAAGTACGTAAGCAAAAGGAGTTCCGACATTGTAAACAACTGTTAAGGTTTGAATCTGAAAATGCTGATTTGTTGGCTAGTGAATTACTAAATGAAACTGATACTGGAGATGGTGCGTTTACTCCAAGAAAACAAATGGAAATAATATGTTTACGTTTTTTCGACGATCTTGGATTTCAGTCTGGCATTGTTAAATATTTTGGTGTTTATTTCCTGCAGCAAAACGATTCTTTGAAGCTTCGATGAAAGATCTTTCGTTCCTTCCGTGTCGTAAGTCTGAACTTTTGTAGCACTTTTTCGAATTTTTTTAGCCAACAATTAATTGTTGTGCAACATTGCTAGGTTCTCCATTTGAGAAATTGTTATCATCATCGTCATCAGTATCAGTTGCTGGGGTAACGCTTATCGATGACTCGTTGAAACCAACAGAGAGACTTCCCAGGATCTTTGCAAACACAGGATTTTCCTCCTTACTCATAAAATCATAAAAGTCTTTTCCCACTGTTTCAATTGTATAGGCTTATTAGAGGTAGCTTTTTTGTCGGTTTTCTTCTTCACACTTGATTTCATATTACTAAGTAACTTATTTAACCGCCCAACAATAACTGCTTTTCCAATGGTATTTGAACTCTATTCTGATTGTAGACCAAGCATCTTTTCTTGCTTTAATAGCAGCTGAGAGTTTAGATTTACCCATCACAACAGGTTTTTTTTAAACAATGTTTACAAAAAATGACCTATCCAGGTATTGTTTTTCTACTAAATCATCGTTTTTCTACAAATCAGACATATTAAAATACACAGTAAACACTAACACAGCTCACAACGGGGTCAGTCTCACACAGTACATGAGAGTAATACTGGGAATGCCGCCACAACAACATAGGGGAGAGAGGCGGGGAAATCACAAGTCAAATACAAAACCTAGCTGCAGCAAGGCTTAGCAGTTGCTTAATTTGTCACGGGCTGATTCTGACTTACTTAGATCGTGCTACCTAGAAGCAGCACTTGCTTATTCACTCAGTTTTGAGCAAGAGCTAAATCTAAGAGGTAGATTCTGACAAGGAGATGCTAGGTTTTATTCAAACCACCCATTGTTTCCTTTGGTTGGTGTTTGAAATCTTGGTTATATCAACGGTGAAATTACGACCTATACCGCAATTCGAATTAATGTAAATGGCCATGTCTATTTAGATCTCTGTATTACATTAGCTATTTTAAGTCACTGCTCAATCATCAATTCCGTCAAAATATAAGAGTATACAATAATCTGTTTTCTTTGGCTTCACCAAGGGTCGCTTCCAATGATTTTGAGCGAAGCGAGCAGTGGCGGAGCTCCTAGTTATAAGTAAAATATCTGATTTGATTCGGAAGCTTAACTTAATTTTAGGTTATGTTTATAGCCTACTGAACCAACGCACGATTCTCGAAAGCGTTTACATTTATTACTATAGCAACCAATTTAACAAATTGTAATCGAGTAATGTTTTTACAATCAACATATATTTTAAGGTTAGGTTAATATCTCTCTACAATTCTATATAAAAATACTGTCACTCTCGCAATATCTTTGGCCCCACTGCACATGCGTCAGGAACTAGTTTAATACACCCCAAATACAATACCCCAATCCAGGTGCCTCTGTCCTAATCACATATCAGCGTATACAATAATAAGTGTGAGTTTGCTTCGCAGCGGGGTTTGGTGAGCGAGCAGGGGAGGGAACTAAAATAAATCAATTCTCACCTTAACAGTATATCAAGTTTCTTGCTGTCAGGTTTTGCAGCCTGTGCAAGCTTAGCTGAACGTAACAGCTGTAAATCATACGTTTTAGTCAAACTTCAGCAAGAACTTCATTAACAAACCTAGGATGGATTGAGGTGGGTTATCGTGGGAGTGTGTTTCTTTGGCTTACCTCAAACAACAACGATTCAGTTAAACAAAAGAAATAAAGGCGATGGTTGTCTAATTCTACTCGCAGTAAATTATTTAGTCAAAAACAGTCCCATAGGCTCACAATATTCAATGTAGTCCAGTCAAATTGTAGTTGTTCGTGGACAAAATTCCAGTAGTCGGTTTCTTTGCAGTTCTATAGGTTTTTCGGGATGCTGAACCCGAATTTGAAGTACGCAACAAAAATGTCCTGGGCTTTCCTAAATATTTACAAAACATAGCAACATGTTCGAATTTTTTTCAGTTTTTTGCCAGTAATGCCGAAACTATGCATTTTATTGAAAACACCAACTGCTTTAAAAATAAGACAACATTTATTTTAAATTATTATTTGAATGTAGGACCAACGGCTGAGGATCTAGAGTACTGAAATTTAGAAGTGAAAGCTCGAGAAACAGTTGACTTTATGCATTGCTCTCTTTACATTTGATATATTATACAGGGTGGGTAAAAACTCTGGAAACGGTTTAATATTTCGTGTATAAAGAAAATCTGAAGGTAGATGTGATTGACGAACATACTCTATGTAAAAATACTGTTTTATTAAGATTACAAAAAATGTATCGTCCATCTTGGATCCACCATTTTGAATGTAGGCCTAACTTGTTTTTTTTTTTTTTGACGGGAAGGGGGTCATGTGATAGGCCTACATCATTTCGATGTAGAATTTCAAAGAGGAAACCAACGGTGAAATTTGGACATCCATATCTTTAACCGATTAAAAATTGCGGCCAAAAAACAATGAAATCGTGTTTTCCAAATTTGTCCCATTTTGTAGTACTATTTTTTTGTAATACTAATTATTATTCTTTTTTGATTTATAATTAAATAAGCTTTCAAACGACATGCCACACAACGATATTTGGGAGTATATCGTTTAAAATGTTCAAAATTTATTTCGAGTGGTTCAACCAAATAGCGTTGTGTTGCATATAAATTTTAAAATGAACAATAATATAGCTTTACCTAAACAACTGAATTAAACATATTTACGATTAAAATCATTGTTTTAAGTGGACCTCTGATTAAAAAGTATGGTCTTTTAATTTGTTTAATAAAATGTCTTTCAGGTCTTTGGGTAAAATATTAAGTTATATGCTCTGTATATTTACCATGTTGAAAAGCCATAAAGTCATGGCGTCAGATAGATATAGTTTGTTGTTTGTGGGCCTACGTAGTTTCTTCGGAAGAACGAAATTAACAAAAATAATCGTATGTAATAAATCAAAATTCAAACCAATCACAACTGATTTCGTCTATTAGCTTTAACAAACCACGCCTACATTCATTGTAAACAGTGTTCGTAAAGTTCCTTTAACCCCTTTTATTATTTTTGTTTTTTGGTATATCTGAACCCTTATTATTTTGGGGGGTTAAGTAATGGACAATCAAAGTTCTAGAAAATTGTATTGCTATCGTAACATTAAAGCTGGTTATTAATTTGTTGATATTAGGGTTAAGTATGTTATTTTCGGAAATTTGATTGTCAATTTCTTTAAAACGAAATAAGATATTAAGCTCTAGTTTGCGCCATTGTGTTTCTCTCTTAATAAGCTTTTCAATGGTGTATTACATTAGCTACCTTTACATTTGAAATTGTTAGACCCCCCCCCCCCCCCCCCCCCCCCAAGCCCCCAAAATCATAGAGTGTCAGATATGTCAAAAAATATGTCCTGATGTGCAACACAAGATATATACAAAGTTTTGTTAACTTGTTTTCAACAACAAAAATAATAAAGGAGGTTAAAGGAACTTTATGAACACTCTTATATTTATGAATAAGGGTCTCTGAAATAAATTTGTTTTAGAGTGTTGTAGTGTTCAAAGACGTTTTCCCTGCCAAATGCAAACATATCTTAGCTACCGTAGGTGGTGTAAGTTGAGTAATCATTCTGTAATACGAAAATTGTAAACCAGGTTGCGCCACCAACCGGCTTGGATTTCAATCAGCTGTTTTCATGACGAAGGTTAGCGTCAGACAGTCGATCGACTTATGTAAAAATGTAACGTCGTGGTCCTTAATTAAATATTAAAATGTGTTAGCAAGTGTATCAATGTACAAATTCCGTACAACCATTTTAACCAGCAAACCGATGCTTTCTGCAAACAATATTTACTGAACGAAGATTATGCTGAAAAAACTCATGTATATAAGATACATTTATTCTTTGAATTCTTAAAAATGGATTAAATTAACAGTTAAACTATATGGATAAAATTGTTAAATAATTTATAAAAATTACTTGTTTAAATAATTTATGTAGCATTTAAATAAAACAAGTTGCCTTACGGCTCTTCTTTACCTTGAAGAAAACTCCCGAGTGTACAGTATGGTTTTAATACAAAAGGCCTGACTCAAACCGCAAAATAGTTGAAACATGCATTCGTAATAACGTGTTTCGGATTCTATTTATAAATTAATAATCTGGGAAACTACTTTAAGTTATAAAGAAGGCTTTATATTTTTTACGTGTTAGCTTAAAATATGGAAATTATTGCTTAAAACTCCCAAAAAATTCGTTAAAAATAATCGATTTTTACTCAGTAAACTGTTGATTAAAATGAATTGCCGTCAATTTCTTTCAATTATGAGATATAAGACAAAAGCACAAAGCCTTTAAGAACAATTTAAGATGTTTCACAACTTTTTAGGTTGAAAAACGGCGTCCGAAACACGTTAGTACGAAGTGCATATTTTTGCTGTTTTACGCAAGAAATAGAAGACCCTTAATTACTATTATAATTTTACGCTTCAATCGTCTTTTCCGATTTATTGTCTCCCAGCGGTTTTACTTATATTTTTTTATAAAGTCACACGGTATGAAATTTTGTAGTTATTAATTATTCATTACTTGACCATACGTAAATGTTCCCAATTTCAAGTTTATTAAAGTACTATGGGAGACCACTACGTGCTCCGCATGCTGACCCCATTGGAAACTTCCACACACATATTATATTTTCTTTATAATAAAAGTGTAGGATTAATAATAACCTTTTTGGTAAATCCCCCATTTAACAAAGTTAGGATGGTAAATAATTTTAAGCGTCCGAATCAAACTATTCCGTATATTGATAATAGCAGGCTCAGGTCTACACTTAAACAAAAACCTAACCTAAAAGTTAGAAATACAAATAATTGTTTCAAATTTTAAAATCAGCTGTTAATTGAAATATTAGGACAAACAGCTGATTGCCGTACCAAATCTAAACATATTATTTAATTATTATTTAGCATGGAGCTCCCAATGCTGTAAAATATTATTATAGTTTATGTTGATTTATGTCCAACAGACGGTCTTGACCAAACAAGAACAAAGCTGTTTTTCAAAAGTATATAAAACACGTGTGTAATTGAATGCGACTTTATGTCCAAATTTCAAAGAAATCTGTGAAATCTGTAAGATTTTTAACAAACGAACATTTTTATTTTTATTTATATTTCTGTCAATTAAGATGTGATTAACTATATACTCGTAAGTAATTGGTATAGCCCACTAGTATCTGTATCTATGTTTCATTTACTTGTAATACTATTGCCTATAAAATTATATAAATTTACTTTAAATAAATTGGTTTATCATTTTTCTAAATTAAGGGAGGTTTTTTGTTATTTAAGGGAGTATAAACTTTGATAAAACGACTTTAAAAACATATTTAATAAAGAAACGTTGTTAAACTGTTATCTATTTATTTATTTTTCAAAATGTCTTCTCATTATTTACAAATAGATAACTCTTGGACTTAGAGCTTTAATATATAGATTGAAAATATAATTAAATTATATTTTTAACAAGCACAAATCCCTTGAAGCACGATTTCCCTATATTTAATTTAAATCGGTCCAGGGCCTAGTGCACTATTTCAGATTTTTGTAATTTGAACGCCACAAGAGAGCCTCAGTATAGTTTTTAAGGAATACAAAACTACTACTTAATGTTAAGTTTAGGGCATGTACCAGAGAATAGCATTTCGTTTAATTAGCGTTTGTGAGCGGCACGAGCTTGGTATTTCATAAGTACAAACCTTACCATAGTGGCAAGAGTGATGCAAATTTCACTTACAGTTAAGTAAACACCCTAAATACATAACAAATTGTAACATTATGGCAGGGCCGTAACTAGGCGGTGGCGAAGAAGGCCTCCGCCAGGGGCGCTGGCCAAAGGGGTGTACAAAAAATTACTAGCCTACAAATGAAAAGTAAAAATAGATACACGATACGAATTTATTAATAAATTAATTTGAATTACTTGCATTTAATTATTTTCTTGCCTCTTCGTTTGTTGTATCTGTTGAACAAATTAAAATCTCTTTTTATCTTTTCATTTTAACGTTTTTGATGTATTAAAATGAAATACAAGCGCTTTTTCGTTCCGCTTGTACTAGAAACACTCACTTTGCGAGTTTGCGCCGCGACCATGAGGCCTCGGATTATGGACTGCTTCGCTGAGCCCTCAGAGGAAAAACTCGATTTTTATAGTAAATAACGTTTTGATCAATTTTGGGAGAACCAGACTTGCATAAAGTCGTGTGAAAAAACTAAATGTACAAAATAATATCCTATATATATATATATATATATATATATATTAGAAAAAATACCAAAAACAACGTTTAATTCTAGTACGAAAACTCTTCCGGTTAAAAACTACCTTCCGGATATTTGGATTTTTGCCCAACAAATTCGTCCGAGCGACTTCAACGTGTGTACCAAATTTGAACCAAATCGGACGTAAAGTGCGAACACATATATAGTCTCTATATATATACAAATTTTAATGACACCCCAAAGTGTGATCTGGGAACCACGATCGGTGCTCATTGTCAGCTCTCGACCTTAAGGCTCTTCTTTACCTTGAAGAAAACTCCCGAGTGTACAGTATGATTTCAATGCAAAAGGCCCGACTCAAGCCGCAAAATCGTTGAAACATGCATTCGTAATTCCGTGCTTCGGATTCTATTTATAAAATTAATAATCTGGGAAACTACTTTAAGTTATAAAGAAAGCTTTATATTTTTTACGTATTAGCTTAAAATATGGAAATTATTGCTTACAACTCCCAAAAAATGCGTTTAAAATAATCGATTTTTAGTAATTTAAACTGTTGATTAAAAGGAGTGGCCGACGATTTCATTCAATTATGAGATATAAGACAAAAGCACAAAGCCTTTAAGAACAATTTAAGATGTTTCACAACTTTTTAGGTTGAAAAACGGCGTCCGAAACACGGTAGTACGAAGTGCATATTTTTTCTGTTGTACGCAAGGTATAGAAGACCCTTAAGTCTCACTACAGCTCACTGAGCCACTGCAATAGCTCATCTTTCCTATTGAAATTCACTAATAAGTAGGGGCGCTATTTTCATAGAGCTGGCAGGGGTACAAAATTCCTAGTTACGGCACTGCATTATGGTGCCCTTGATTTATCTTGAGTTTATATTAAGAAATTACTTTTGGAAAGTTTTGTGATCACTTCGCTCCTGGTTTTGAGTAAACATGTCTAAGGGTAATTTTTGCTTCCATTTTTTTGCATTTATGGAACAATAGACCCTATGAAAATATAGTGTATTGTTAACTGACAGACAGAGTTGGAGCGAGAAAACAATATTTTAAAACAAAATTGACCTTGAGAGGTAGTACAATTGAT
The DNA here is from genome assembly GCA_018207615.1 of Philaenus spumarius. Taxonomy (NCBI): domain Eukaryota; kingdom Metazoa; phylum Arthropoda; class Insecta; order Hemiptera; family Aphrophoridae; genus Philaenus; species Philaenus spumarius. The sequence continues at coordinate 130,577 of JAGFPH010000965.1, forward strand.
AGAATAAAACTTGAACGCAACGTCTCACATAAACTCGTTTCAGTGACAATTTCGGCATCTTCGGTGATACAGTGATCAAACAGTTATAATTCGATAATTGTAGCTCGTTTATCACTGACCATGACGAGTGAATAAACGCATTTTTATGAGAATCAAAGTTCTATTCTACCTATCGAAACAGTGTTTCATAAAATATGTGTTTTTATTGCAGTAATGTTAGAGCAATTAATTCATATGCACTAAGAAGTAAAATTATTCAAACAGTTTATTAACATCTGTTTATAATAAAGTACACGACAATTTGGCCTTGCCTTTGTTGTAAAGCAATAAAACATAAGTGTACACATAGAGACTAAACGATTGACGTAATATCTTTTGACGCTGGCTTGAGTAAATTCAGACAAGCAATAAACATATTTCTGTTCTTTTTATATTTCATTAAACCTTGTTCTAACCTTATTCTACGTACCAAACTCTGACGTACGTACTTGTAGAGGCTTTTGTGTTATATTTTGACGTTAGTTTCTTTGGCGGTGTATTTTCATTGTTTGTATCAAATAAATAATTCGACCAGGCAGCTGAACAGCTGACGTGAGTTGAGCAAATTACCAAAATTAAGTTTATAGCCCTATGTTTTAGGGTTTCAACCAATAATTTGGGAAATAGGCCTTTTCATGACGGTGCTAAATAGCTGTAAAATGGTTCGCACGCCATTCCGCATATTGGGAGTATCTTTAATACACAAAGCATTGCGTGTTTCGCACGCCATTCCGCATATTGGGAGTATCTTCAATACACAAAGCATTGCGTGCTTCGCACGCCATTCCGAATGTTGGGAGTATCTTCAACATACAAAAAATTTGGAGTATCTGCAGTACAAAATGCATTGCGTGCTCCGCACGCCAACCCCACGGTAGAATCAACCACATGGCTTTGAACTAGGTACTTCTATGGTATTTTACGTTTTGATCGATTTTGGGGGAACCAAGTGAGCTATAAGGTCGCGTAAAAAAACAAAATGCGCAGAATAACATCCTACATTTATATTTGTAGAAAAACTCAAAAACAAATTGTTTCTCGTAGGAAAATCTCAAAAAATAGTTACTTCCGGTGAAAAAACGTGCTTCCGATTGTTGGATTTTTTTGCCTAACAAACTAGTTTGAGCGACGAAGACAACCAACATGTGTACCAAATTTGAACCAAATCGGACTTAAAATGTGGCCGCTAGAGTGCGAACACATATATATATATATATATATATATATATACATGTATATATGTATATATGATTTTTAATGACACCCCAAAACGTGTTCTGGGGACCATGATCGGTGCTCATTTCCTACTCCCGTCCTTGGGTCTTACCATAAGGGTTACTGCAATAGCTCATTTTTCCTATGGAAATTCGCTAATAATAACTGCTCGCTTCGCTTACCAACCCTAGCAGTAAAGCAAACGTAAACAGATTACAGTATTGTATATTCTGATATTTCCTCTGAAATGACGGTTGATTAGGACAGAGGCAGTTAGATCGGGCTGAAGTGGTAGGGGTTCAGTATTCTAGATCCTGACGCATGCGCAGGAGGGCCTGGCTTTTTATGTGAATGACAGGGTTTATATAATAAAGTGATACAAACCTAACCTAAAACCACTGTTGGTATTTAAAAACAAATTGACTGATTCTAAATTTACCAAGTAGGTTACCTTCATATTTGTATAGTAGGCCTAACCTAAAGTTGGGTTAGGTTTTTCATCCAAATCAGCTTCCAGCCAAGGAAAATGGAACTTTTGGGGATTTTGACTAAACTATATATATATATATATATATATAAGCTAAGATTTTTTCCGACTAAATTTACAAAATAGAAATAACAAATGTTTTTATCAAATTTATAGCCTATGCTGCTCAGGGATAGTGTAACTTTTTATTAGTAAAACTATTTTTTCAATCGATTCAGAAATTCCAGAGATTATCCCTTACAAACAAACAAATTTTACCTCTTTATAATATTAGTATGTTTACCTCTTTATAGATTTTGTAATTTTAACTCTTTATAGATATTTAACAACAGATGTTTGAATTATAATACAGTAAGCCTTTTTCGTTTAATTTTTGCTTGTATTTGTTTTTATTTTGTTAACCTAACCTAAAAAACTGTTAGTTGTGAAAAATAATTAACTAATTCTAAATTTAAGTTGGTTGCTATGTTATTTAATGCAACGCATTCAACAAACTTATGTTGGTTCAAGATAGGCCACACTTGAATTGGGTAGCTAAGCTTTTGAATGAAATCAGCTGTTTTATCTGTAATAGAACTGGTTGTGAACCTCCGTATTTTGACCATTTTCAACCCTTAAAATCAAAATCCTCTCTTAGTGCACCTCTACACAGTGGTATGAACGTACCATTCAAATTTTAAGGCCCTAGCTATCATAGTTTTGGCTGTAAGTTGATTATGGATCAGTCAACCAGTCAGGACATCTACTTTTATGTACACAGATTATTTTCAATAGTTTAAAATATGGTTTTCTTTTGTGTTGTTTACATTTTGTCTTTAATTTTGTGTGAATCCTATAAATACAGGTTGTCCCATAAGTAAAGTGTCAAACTTCGGGGAATGGTTCTATTTGTCAAAATAAGAAAAAAAGTTCATATAAACACAGAAACGAAAACGCTTCGACTTCCAGATATCCACCATTTTGTTTTTTGAACAAAATAATTCTTATCTACAGACGGTTTGACTGATTGAGTTCAAACTTGGCACGAAGTTTAACCTAACAATGATATATCTCAAGAAAAATAAGCGATTAAATCCAATCATGAGTTTCAAAATGGCCAGAGAAATGTGCTGTGTACTTGATACAATTTACCTTCTTTGTAATTATTGAAGTGTAAACTAAATATATTTGGGTTGGGTAACAGATTGTCCTACGTCAAAGGCTTATTCTATAGGCGCACCTCGGCGTTATGTTTGCTGGCGGGTGAATCTTATTTTACCGTCACTCATTTTCTGAAACGTTCTATTGTGAAACGCTTTATTCCGTCACGCATTTTCTTAAACGCTCTACTATACAAGGTGTCTCTAAAAGCCGTAGCGGGCTATACAGGATCGTATTTTACACACTGAAATAAATAAAAAATATGCAGTAAAACTTTTTCGAATTCGGCTTAGTTTAGTCACAATCCACCATTTTGTTTTTTGTACAAAATAATTCATGTCTAGAGAACAGTTTGACTGATTGAGTTCATACTTGGGATGAAGTTTAACCTAACAATGTTATTTCTCAAGAAAAATAAACGACGATTTTATTTAAACATGTGTTTAAAAATTTCGGCTGTTTGAAAATTTTAAACCTAAATTACTCAAAAACCGTACATTTTAACAAAAAATGTCGAGACACCTTTTTTGTAGCCCTTTTGATTCAGTTTTGGATAGTCAAAACAATCGGATGAAGGGTAATAGCTAAGGTTAAAGATAATGACAGAAAATTTACATACAATATTGGTGTGTTTACAGTGTTGGTACAGGATGCCGGGTTGAATAAACCAATTATTACACATTTGTGTTTGCTTTTAGTTAGTTTATCTAACCTACAACAGCTGTTGGCTGTGAATAATAATAAACTAATTCTAAATTTGCCAACTTGGTTGCTATGGTAATGAATGTTAAAAAACATGTGTTGCTAAGAGTTTGATCAAACCAGCTATTTCATCCGATATAAGACTGGGACTGAACTCTCGAATTTTCACTAATTTTACGGTTTAAAATAAAGATTTGGCCAATTCCTTTCTTAGTGTGGGCCTATGATTTCATAAGAATATACCTTTAAATTTTCTTATTTGTATCTGAAGTAGTTTTTCACCACCTTGATTCTATGTCAGTCAGTAAGACATTCAGTCAGGACTAAGCCTCTTATATATATATAGATTAGTAGCATGTTTGTTTTTCTAGATAAAGTTGTGTTTTATATTTAGTTTTAATATGCTATTATTATTATCAGCTTTATTATCATGTTTGAGAATATTGTTTAGTTCAAGGCAGTGGTAGAAAGGCAAGACATAGTCCTAACCTCGTCCCACAAAATAAGGCCAATTTAATTCAATTCTTTCTCTTAAAATCTCTACATAGCTCAATGCGAACCATATTAAGAAAACAATGACTACATTAACGCCAAAAACAAACATCTTTATCTCGCACGCAGATAGTTTTTTGTTCCCAACAATAAAACCAAACAACACTTGACGTTACATACATATTGGCCTTGTTACCAATACGAAACCAAACCCGAGTACCAACTGTTGGATTAAAACATATCGTACAATACGCAGTTGAGCAGTGTTTTGATATACGACCAGTTGTAAACTTATTTGCGTGGAAAGAATAACACACGTTTATATATACCGCTTTTATTCTACTGTTAGTTAACAGACACAAGGACTAACTGGCTACGACATGGGGACATTGACTATTTTATTACTTGCGACCGCCATTTTGGTAAGTTTTGAACGATTTCTTAGTCTTAGTTTAGGTAATATTGGATTAAATGTTTAGGAGAATTTACATTTCACGTGTATTTTAAACGTCTTAACAACAATATTTCAATCTTTTCTGGTTTGAAAATTGATTGATCGTTATTTAGAATTTTTTTATTCGGAAATTTACCATCATTGTGCAAAGAAAATGATATAGGTCAAATTCTAGATTATAAATAAAACCTCGTTATAAATTTAAAAACTAAAACTAACACATATCCTATAATTTACACAGAAAACATAAACCTAAATGACTAGGCATATTTTCCTGAAAAATACAATTCAAGTTTAGAATAAAAAGGAACCAGAACTAGAATACTAGAGCTGAGATGTCAAAATACTAAATATTAAGGTAAAACAGCTGATTTGTAATAAAATTCTAGGCGTGGCCTATTCTGAACCGACACACGTTTGTTGAATGCATTTACATTCATTGTCATAGCAACCAACATAAATTAAGAATCAGTTAATTATTTTTCACAACCAACAGTTCTTTTTTAGGTTAGGTTAACAAAACAAAAACAATAAATAAACGAAAAAGGTTTACTGTATTATAATCCAAACAGATTTTGTTACACATTACAAATAAAACACCTGATTTCGATCATAAACCACAATTTTAGGTTAGGCTATACCGATTAACACTCGTCTCTTGGAAGCATTTAGATGGATTACCATAGCAACCAATTTGGAAAATTTATAATCAGATAATTTCTCCTCCTGTACAACCAACAATTTTTTGTTTAGGTTAGGTAATAACAAACAACGAAAAGCTTTACTATATCATAGTTTAAACACTAATAACTATTAAAATTATGAAAACTTTATTATTTACTAGGCCTATTTGAATTACTGCTTCACCGTATCACATTTTTTTAATATTTTGTAACTGGCAAATTACCTCTCTTCTTTATAAAATAAAATAATAAATCTCTGTCGTAATAAATCGTCGTTCCCGTTATTAATCTGTTTGCATTTGCTTCGCCGCGGACCGAGCCCTCTAGTGACATATACAACAACAAGACTAGCCTAGAGACAATATTTATTGATTATGATAATTTGTAATAACTAAAATCAAATTAAGATAATTTTTGTACCGAATTCGAACCCAATAACTTATCTATTTCCATAGTTGAAATGGTTAGCAAGAACACAAAATGGCGGATACGAGAAAATAAGCGATTTCGGACCATTATTTGTATGAACCTAGAAGGTACCCGCAGATAAAAAATAATATTATGTTCTAAACTTAAGTTTATATGTTTTAGGGAACTTTTATGATCATTTTACGTTTCGATCGATTTTGGGGGCACCAGAGGGGATATAAGCTCGTGTAGAAAAGAAAATGTGCAGAATAATCTCCTATGTTTATCATCAACTCCTATAAAATCGATTAGCTACTATCCTTCATCCGATTGTTTTGACAGTTACACCGTCGGATAGGGAATCAAAAGAGCTACAAAAAAGGTATCTTGACATTTTTGACAAAATGTACGGTATTTGAGTAATTTAGATTTGAAATTTTCAAACAGCTGCCATTTTTAAATGCATGATTAGATTTAATCGTTTATTTTTCTTGAGACATATCATTGTTTGGTTAAACTTCATACCAAATTTGAACTCAATCAATCAAACCGTTCTCTAGATATGATTTATTTTGTACAAAAAACCAAATTGCGGATATATGGAAAACGAAGCGTTTTCGGGCCTATGTTTATATGTACTTTTTTTCTTATTTTTACCCATAGAATCATTTCCCCAAGTTTGGTCCCGTAATTACTGGACCCTGTATAAAATAATTGATACATATTCGATGATACCCCTTCTGTATTTTGAAGTTGTAACTTCGTATAGTTTGATTAAAAGTTAATTACAACCAACCCCCTGTAGTTAAATCTTCACTTTTAATGTGATAAAAGAGAAGCCATACCAACTTACTTGTAGTTAACTGACAAAAATGGAGTCCGTAAAGAGACACACTCCATTTTTGCCAGTTAACGATGGTAATGTTTATACATCTAAGAGTGAGAAATCCATACTAATGAAAGAAGAGTTTTGAGTAGATGGAAGGAGCTCGTGTGTTTTGAAATTGTGAATGTAGATTTTTGTTATTAAAATGTCAATTCTTTTATGTTTCCTTTCCCTCCAACTACTACGTTAAGAGGTCTTTTCTGCATCATTAATAGGGTAGAAAGAACTACTTATCATCCGAGGACGGAAAAGTGTTCATAAAAAAGCACTGAGTTTACTTAGTCGCCCGCCTATTGGTGGGCTGTAAAGTATATTCAATGGGTTTTATACGGGCACTTTTCCGCCCGCTATATCTTATGTCAGTAAACTTCTGCTGAAACGACTATGAATCAATAAACTTTATAGCTTATTCTTGGCATAACCTCAATTATTGGTTTTGTAAATATGAATATCCGTGTTTTAATAAAGTTGCTTTAACAATAACTTAGTTGCTATGAAATTATCTTAGTCAAAAATGTCCTAGGCGCCCTGAAGAAAATTACTGGCCTCACTGTGCTCCTGCGGTAACATTTCCTTTCGGGACGACAAAGAAATACTTTTCTCCCAAGACACAATTAATTATAGTTCGATTTAGCAGGACTTCTACGATGCGCTGGAGGGGAAGGGACACCACGCTACATGTAGGACCTACTATTACTGTTGTCGCGACAGCCTTGTGTTGTATTACAGTACTTCCAGATCGAAGTGTTACGTTCAGAGCTCTGCAGTAGACAGAGTTCCCCCAACACTCGAATTAACTCAGAGTCTACTGCGCACCTCCAGGTCACGGCTCATGCTCGAAATTCTCTACTATAACTATTACACTGGGTTTTACATAAGCATTGGTAGATAATATCTATGGATAATATATATAATAATATATTATTCATAATATATAGATAATATATTATGGAGTATTTGCCTATTGGAATGCTTGAGAAGACTTAGAACCGGAACTAGCCGTATTTTCGTTTATTTCCTAGCCTTTTGATTTGTATACCCCTGCTGTACAACTTCCTGGCACTTTGGTAAAAACTGAGGTTTCTGCTTCACCAATATCAAACAAATCTTAACTTCTATTACGAATGATTTCTCAATTAATACCGGGCTTTCTGACATTAATTAATTTAACAAATAAATCTCTGTCCGAACATTTCTTCCCAACACACGCGTTTCCAACCGACCCTGACGACAGTCATACAATTTAGTAGAGTGATTAAAATGACTTACAAGTAACGCCACGAGTTGGTTGAGCTTGACAAGAAAGGTTTTATCTAGCCACAGTCGTATCTCCAGTTTTCCCCAACACTACTCCAGTAGGAGTGTCTACTATGTAGCCACTACTCAATACACAGACAGAAAGTACAGAGTTTGCGTATTTGCCAATTGAAATTGTAAAGATATTTACAAATAATGTTTGATATTGTTTCTGGTCAAAATGCAAAATGGTACACGGCAATACATCGCAGCTAAATTGGTTTTTTTCAACTTGTTCATTTTCATGTCAATAACTGATTGATATATTTTGAAATTTTGCACAAAGCTTTATAGTATATAAGCTGAACTAAAACAAAATAAAAAATGGAGTCCGTTTAAAATATTTAAAGTCGAATATCTCGAACACCATTAACGTTTTGAATAATTCGCAGGAAAAATAATAAAGAAAGCAGTCGTGGGACTGCCGACAGAATTGAAAACTATCATGAATACAAATCGTTGGATATATTAGTTTAATTAGAAACAGACTATAAACAATCATGTTAACATTATTTTGTATTTTCAATTTTAAGTGGAACAAGTTAAAAACAATTATGAAATTTCAGATTAAACCAATAAACCAATGATTTATATTCATGATAGTTTTCACTACTGTCCTGAACCAACACTGGTTTCTTGAACATCTTCGAGAATGGCTTACTTTATTATAACTTTAATATTTGTTGTTAAATATTAAAGTTAAACAGCTAAAAAGTTGAACAACATAATTTAGGCCTATACAGAATCAACACACGTTTCTTTAATGCATTTACATTCATTACCATAGCAACCAAGTAAGCAAATTTAGACATAAAAATAATGAGAAAGCACTATGTCCATTTTAGAGATATCACCCACCAACGCTAATTTAACACAGCTTACAAAATTAGGAAGTCCAATGTCCATTTCATCGGTAGCGTGACGTGATAAAAAGCATACAGATTGAGTTTAAGCTTTTGAATTTAAAACTGCCTATTTTGTTTGCCGATTGCTTCTCCTTTTACGAACAGCTGTTACATTAAACTTTTGGTTTATATTAGCACGTGTTTAAACCAATAAAGAAGAAGAAATCATCGATGAAATCAAAAACTCAAAGCGGCTTAATTTAAGACGGATATCGTGAGTTCGTATATTTTACCTCGTCCAAGAAGTGCTCGGTTTTCACTTAAAAAAAACGTTTTTAATAACAAACAAAATAGTTTATAAGTAAAAAATTAACGGATTATTTATAAAATATGTTTCTTGGTTTATTTGTTTTTGTTTTTTCACCTACAGATAATATGTAAAAACCATTTTGTTTTTCAAATATGTTCTGAGTTTGTACTGATTGTTTTCTTCTTCTTCTTGAGTTGCGAGATATTCAACATCAGAAATTTCAAATGGCCGCAAATTTTAATTGGGTACTGCATTTTTTCGGTTTGACCTTTATGAAATTTTAATTGTTATCAATCCGTTTTTCGCGTTTAAAACAAAATGTAAAATGTGCAAAATAAAAAACCCAGTTACTTTCAGAAACTGTCTTTATTAATGATACTGTGAATTGTTTTGGGCCCATCAGAAAGAAAAAATAAAAGCATTGCTAGAGAGTTCTAAAACACCCTGTATATGTGTTTGTTTTTTACTGAATGAGCTACCAAAGTATTTACACATTACATGTATACTCCCATTGATACATCATCAACCAAATCGAAATCAACCTAATATTTACTGATATAATAAAAAATAAAAAATTGGGTGTGCGTCGGACCACACGGTGGAAGTTATACTTCTTTGGCCATTCTCATACACCCACTCACGCACACAAACAGACAGGATATATAAATGAAATATAAGACATTTTTCAATATTATTCAATATATTTATCTTCAATATATTATACGTGACTTCATTATTATATTATACACCTATATTATCATTATCAGTAATTATATATTGTGGATTCGGTGACCCTACTGTCGATTAATCGATAGTTCTTAAAAATTTGTTCTTACTTTTCAGCGTGACGCGGTTTCTCGACCAACATCCCATCCCAAAGTGT
>JAGFPH010000965.1:140426-156602 GCA_018207615.1 Philaenus spumarius
AACATCCCATCCCAAAGTGTCTAACGGGCGCAAAGAAGTATAACTTCAAAAATGTTGGTTTTGAAATTGACGTTATAATTACGTCAAAAATCCTGCCAAGTCGCCACTCAAGGACGACATTGAGGTCAGATGTACTTTGCCAGATAACAATTTATAATTGTGTTTTCAGCCTGCAGCCCACGTGGAAGGCTAAGCCTAAAATATACAGTTGTAAAGTAATAAAAAGTGAACACTTTTTGTAAAAGAATGTTATTGCGACTTCATACGAGGATAAAAATAAAGTCATAAAACGTAAACAGTGATAAATATGTCGAGATAGGTTTTGTTAAGATGTAAATTTACAGAGAACAAACTTTATTTCGCTTTTTTTCGCAAGGGTTGTTTTAAGAATGAGCACTTTGTAAAATTTTGTTCTTTGTGTCGGGACATTTCTTAAAACTCCATACAAACGGATGTCTGAGTGAAATTTTAGCGAATTTCCATAGGAAAAGATAGGCTATAGCAAACCTGATATTATTGTGAGACCTAATATGATCAACGAGCACCGATCATGGTCACCAGAACACGTTTTGGGATGTTATACTATATATGTATATGTGTTTTGTGTTCGCACACTAACGGAGTCATTTTACGTACAAACTTGGTACACACACACGTTGGTTTTCCAAGTCGCTCGAATGGATTCGCTAGCCAAAAAAACTCGCAAAAAAAACACCAACAACCGGAAGCACGTTTTTTAACTGTACTAATTGAGACCGTATTTTTTTTAGATTTTTCGCAATAAAATGAAACTGGTTGTACCTAAAAAAACTTAATATAGGAGGTTATTCTGCATGTTTTGTTTTTTACGCGACCTTATAGCCCGTCAAGTTTCCCCAAAATCAATCAAAACTTAAAATAGGCCTACAATAAAAGTACCCGGTTCAAATCCACGTGAGGTATTTTACTTTGAGGTCAGCTTCTGATGCAGCAAATTCGAGGTGCAAAATCGCAGTCCTTGATCCGAGGTCGCAAGCTGGAAGTGCAAACTGGCAAACCTGAAGCCACGTACGATATTAAAAAAATATGTACACGTAAGAATCCCACTCGCGAAACTGGCTTTGCTCGCAATGTATGGGTCATGACGAGCCGGACTTAGCTCGACAGAGCCTTCTGTCCGGCTTAGCTCGGCTCGGTTCGGCTGTGGGCTCGCAATTGTAGGGCTTCTACAAGCCGGATTCCCTCATCTACCCGTTTTGCCATAGCAATACGAGTTAGCCTCAGTAATGTCACACTGAACGAACAATGTCGGAGTCTCAAGAACATTTACAAGCCTTGACTTTCTGGCCAGGTAGTTTCTGTAGTCATCAGGTCTATCAGATCTTATAAAGTTCAATAAATTCATATGGGCACATCTATTTCTATTCAACAGCCAATGCATTGCCCATAACTCCCTATCTTTCCGTTTCTTCTTCACAAATACACCGAACTCATCCAACACTACAACATCTACAGCAACCTGCTACGTTCGATTTTCTTTCGCTACTGAAGTACGAGCTATAGGCCCGGAGACAGTTAAACACGTGTGTGGTGTTTCTTTTCAGAGCCTTGCTCGCGAGTGGGACTCGTACGTGTATGGTTTGCTTGAGGCTGAGGTGCGAACAAATTCTACTAATATATTTCCTACACGCAGGCAGCTATTCAGTAGACCAATTTCCCAAATAGTTGGTTGAAACATTAAAACATTAATTTTGGCAATTACCTCAACTCTCATCGGCGGTTTACTTGCGTGATCTAATTATTTCTGATAATGATTCATGTTTGTTGATATTTTTCCAAGCAGTTAAGACAACAGACTAAGATGTTCATATTTCGAATCGTGTTGTTTAGAAAATGCAATAAATTGTAACTTGCCTTTCTTTAAACATCGTTCATTAAAATATGTTGACCCTTAATATTTCGAAATCGGTTATTTTTTACAAATTCTCAATACAGAGAAGAAAGTGAGTATTTTTTTAATACTCATTAGGTTGATGTCCGGGATAGTATTTTAAGTCAAGACGTAGCTCAGATATAGATAAAAACCCTTAACCTCCAATCCCTGTTTTTTGTTTTTTTTAATATATATATATATATATATACTAGGAGCTCTGCTCCTGGACGCTTCGCGTCCCAACACCACCTCGGCCTACGGCCTCAGATGGCTGGTTTTATTTGGCAGCTGACTCAAACTCATTAAACATTATCTCCATAAGATTAACATGGGAAATTTGAAGGCTTGTGGGCCGGTGCTCCTTCTCGGGTGAATAGCGGCTAAACGGATGATTGGATCTTAAATCTGATAGATAATTGTTAGTTTTCTAACTTTTGTACTTAACATTCTTTGCTATCTCTTACCGTTTTCTTACAAAACGCGCTCAAAGTGGGAAAATTTCAAAAATTTTACTTTTCCCGCCCGAAAAGTGCCTTCAAAACTCAAAAATGTTAACTTCTGGCAATCACCTGAAAGTTTCTCGTCAAGAGCTTTAATTCAAGTATGAGGTTGAGGGGTACGATTACGGCAAGTGCCTAATAGTTCATGTCAGTGACCTTCCTTCTCGGATGAATAGTAGCTAAAAAGATGATCGGATCTTAAATCTGACGGAAAATCGTTAGTTTGAAATTAAATTTTCTACAACTTTTGTATTTAAAATTGTTTGCTATCTATTACCGTTTTCTTACAAAACGCGCTCAAAGTGATAAAATTAAAAAAAATCTTTCCAGCCCAAAAGGTGCTTCCAAAATTTTAAAATGTTAACTTGTTCTGAAAGTTTCTCGTCGAGAGCTACAATTCAAGAATGAGGTTGAAAGGGTCCGATTACGGTAAATGCCTCATAGTTTATGTTAATGAATCAGTGAACCCGTCTAGCTTTATATAAGTAGATTTTTATTTATTATTATTTATTTAGTTAATTTGTAAATGATCGTAAAAGTCGTGTTTTTACACATCTTTTCGGAATAAAAATATCGATTAAATTTAGTCTTTTTTAAAAGTCCATAACACAAAATTCGATCGCGAGGTTTGGGTAAATAATGGAATTAGTTGTGAGATTCTGTCTTCAAGTTTTATTTGCATTTCCTTTTTTTTATGAGTTTCTGCAGACTCATCTCTATTTAGTTTAGTCAAAAAACGGCAGTGGTTATTGGCCCCCGATATTTATTCATCATATTATGGACGCATATAAATTGTTATTATTCTGTTAATTTTGTATTATTTGATGAATAGTGTTATATTATTTTTAATTAAGTTTAGAGTTTGGTTACATACTCATAATATACAGGGTAAGTAAATTATTTTTTTTAAACTGTAATACTAAATGTGTACTCTCTACTTCTGCAGGTACCGAGCGTCCATCCACAGACTCAGGCTGAGAAATATGACCTAGCTCTAGAGTTGAACGAGAAAGCCCAAATCGACGCCACGGCTGTCATCAACAATGAAGTCACCATCGCTAGAGCTCTCGCCAACGCTATTACAGAGCTCGGTATATACGTGGGAACTGAGATGGTGGATGATCTCTACAGTAATGGAATGAAGGGTATCAAAATGGCCAACGAACAGCTGAAGAGGTCCAACATTCTGGTAGGAATTGGCTTAGATACGACGGTCAACGCATACACGCTAAATAGTAAGTATGAGCGAAGATAGGTCTGTTTTGTGGAAACTGCATTTTAGGGTATCAAACAACGAAACGGAGAAACTTTCAGGGCTTGTTCCGCTGGTGAAACTAATAATGACAAAATTTCATGTAAACGTAGTCTGGAAACGCTTCTTTTACCAGCTGTCCGCCATTTTTCTTTTACTGAATAATTTATATCTTTAAAATCGCTAAACCGATTGAGTTGAAATTTCGCACATAACTCACTAACGTAAAAACCTAGTTTGAAAAAAAATCTCCTTTTTTTAATAATGCGTTTCAAAATGGAGGTCAATTAATCATTTTCAATGAGAATAACTAAAAAAAACTGTAATTTTTAAAGAAAAATATCATGAGTACATTTTATAGCCCGTTTAATTTCTATTGAATAGTGCAAATGTCAAAATTATCGATCAAAGGGTAAAACAGCTTCCATTATTTTGACGGTTTCAACATTCATAGGATCAAAGCCTAGGCAAAAATTAATTTTCTTGACACAGTTGCCCATAGTTGTTGGATTTCACAACTTGTACATCGACGTATACGAGGAATCGATTAGTAAACATCGATGTTTTCAAACATCAAATACTTTTTAAGATACGTAAGGTCTGTGTTCAGAGGAAAGTAATAATAATATTTTTTTCCAGATCTTTCATTACAATTTACTTTACATTTTTGGAAATTATACCAATTACGTCAACCAGTTTTAGGTAATTGGTTTGTAATAAAAAATAAATAAAAAACATATAAATATACAAAATAAATTAGACAGTTCTCTAATAATATAACTGCAGCTGTGTGATTCGCTGTATCATTACTTACAATCAAAACATAATACTAGTAATAAAAATTAACCTTAAGACATGTACTAAAATAAGAATACAAATTTTAGAAATACAGATGTGGTGCCACGCATTTATTACAAGAAGAAGAACAAGATCAGAATCCTCCTCAACCTCACAAAAGCATCAACAAAGAGATCCGTTCCGTTCCTCCTCATCATTCGTACACTCTAAGTATATCATCAATGACACTGAACGTAAACAGCCATCTTTCACTTTCCTCGGAAAATTATATAATTTACTAATTTACTTCAGCTGAAGCGGAAGGTGGTTAATACTTTGGGACCGACAAACAGAAAATAACTTCGGAACCAGGTCTTATTAGTTTTAGGTCTTCTGACAAAACCTAGAGCATGACATCTAGTCCTGTAATATTGCTCGGTTGCATTATTACCACTTCTTTTATAAAAAGTTCTTAATACCTTATGCACAAAAAGATGTCTTGGGGGGGGGGGGGGGGTATTTCACATCTGGCAAAGAGAGGGAAAGACGAAGAGAACCTGTTACTAAATGAAACAATCCGGATAAAAATAGTTTTGGGTTGAAATTAATGGCTTTAAAGTTGTGATTGGAGCTCCACCCCAACACTCTATACCATACTGTAAACGAGAGTTCATTAAAGCGTAATAGAGGGTCTTCAAAGTATAGAAATATGCAAATGTATAAAGTAATTTTAAAATATGATTTGCTAATTTAAATACTTCAGCTGGTGTTGGCCAATGGATTCAAACTAGAATTATTAATTTCTACACTGATTTTTAGATTAGGTTTTTTTAAAGAGCAAGCCATGGTTTGCCTATGAGTTATTTTATCTAATATTTTGATTTAAAGTTTAATTTCACTTAACATCTTAGTTTCCAGCTATGATGATATCTTTAGAGAAATTTGTCCTCTGGTAAACCTGTAATGTTATCAATGCATCGATGATCGATGTGTATCGAATATTCCTAATCCTGACACCAATTACACACGAAAGAAAGGTCTTCTTCATTTTGCAAAATGTGCTGTTTTGTTTTAAATTTCTGCCTGGACATGGAGCTCAGAGAACCTTATTGTTTAGTTGCAGTGTTATCTGGTAACATCTCAACCCTCCGCAAAAAATATTAATTCGCTGACGTTAGGTCAGCTAATTTCCCTCATTAAGTTTACATGTTTTAAGATTTAACTTGTGGAAAATTGGTCTACTCACGAAGGCGTTAAATAGCTGCTTGCGTGTACAAAATATATTAGTAGAATTTGTTTGCACCTGAGCCTCCAGCCCTGGCTCACGCGCTGGAAATACAAAATTTTCAAAGATGGAGGAGTAAAAATAAAATTTACGAAATCGATTTGAAAGCAATTTTTTAGGTCAAGCACTTTGAAATAAACATTTTTTTTTTTCTCTTGAATATTTTTCTAAAAACTCTTCCTTTTCGTGATATTAGCAACTTTATGTCGATTTATTTCAACACGTTTAGGGCCGCCACTTTGTTTTGGGTGGTCCGATTTTATTTTTGTCATTTTCCTTGTCTTAAATAGACCTTTAAAATGAGGTATCACATGACCATACTTCCCTTTTAAAAATTTTGAGTTGCCACCAAGATCCCCCATTTTTATTGGACACTCAAAACTTCCGATTGCTTCAAAAGATACTTTGGATTAATTTAGTATCGTTCCCCAAAGGATATTTGTTTCTTTTAACAAACACAAAAGTTAAATAGGGCGTAGGACTTTTAAGACACCTGGTATATATATAATCCAAATTCCACTCACTGACTCACTCATCACGAAATTTCAAAAACCACCAAACGTATTGCAATGAAATTTGGTATGTCGCTTCCTCTAGGGCCCTAGGTGCTCGCTAAGAAAGTTTTTCAAAAAATTCGAAATTTTAGCTCGGGTATCAAAGATACTAAAAATAACCATATTTAACTTTGATTTGTCTCTCCGTGCAAAGCCGGATCGGGCCAGCTAGTTATATATATATAAAGTTTTGAATGACACCCCAAAACGTGTTCTGAGGATCATGATCGATGCCTATGGACTATTCCGGACCTTAGGTCTCACCATAAGAGTAATTCAATAGCTCATATTTCTTATGGAAATTCGCTAACATATACAGAACATTATTTGTTTAAACGTAGGATTTGAAAAGAAAACCATTTTTTTTAGATTCTGAAGGTGCGTATAGTGGGGTTTCAGTTGAAGTGTATAGATACTTTCGCTCGTTACACTCTCTGTTAAACATTGTATGTAGATGTAGGCATGATAAATCCAACACATACAACTATTTCTGAAACAAAACTAATTTCTATCACAAACTTGTTACAGCCTTGAAAATGTTCAAAACGTGCGTAGATACCGATCCTCTTCTCAACAACCTTACGCGTTTCTTCTTGAACCAAGGAACCAGGTTGATCAAGGTCAACACGGACGCTTTGAACTTCAGGCTCGGAGTGGCTGGTTGCAACAGCAGAGCTGTGGAACTGGCGGGACAGACTGACGAGTGCATCAAACAGGCCAAACTTAAGACCCCGTACCCGGTAGTACCTCAGTATACGATAGACACGCAGAGAGGTATAAACGCTATTTATGCTTGCCTTGATTCTGCTGCGAGGGACTTGAACATCTCCGGAAATATGGCGATAGACCAGTTGAAGAAATTTCTGCCCGCTTCACTTCAGAATCTGGTACCCAGCAAAGTAAGTAGAATTGATAAACTAAATTTCACCGGGTGAATTTTATTTATTTAAAAAGGTCCCCGCTTTTGTTGTCAAATCTTTTTTAGTTACCCTAAGTCCATGCTTTTTAATTTCGCTTTTCGGCGTACCTTTTTACTTAAGGGTCTACTTCAGCAAATGAGAAAGCAACCAGAAAAACAACCGCTTCTCACTGTATCCCTATCTAAACAGTGCAATTTCTTGCAGCTGAACTCTTTGACATTGCCTCATTTTAAACCATTTTATAAGTCTGTCTTTTGTAATTGAGTGTTGAAAAAAAACTGAATATTCTTTATAAAATTTCGGATCCGGCTTGCAAATTATTTTTTATTATTAATTTTTTATTGTGTTTAAACTTTGTACTTACAAAATGTCAATTACATAACAAATCAAAAGCATTTAAAAAATGTAAATTGCAAGATGGGTGCGTTTTGTGACTGTGCTTAAAATGAGACCTTGCAAACAATTTTATGATAAAAAGTAAACGAAATAAATGGTTTGAAATTTAACATTGCTCTTATGGGATAAAAATCCAAGATGGCCGCCACTACAGCAGACCTTTAAGCCAAACTACTAGGATAAAATGTAGGCTTAAGTGTGTACAACAGTTCCATACACCTATCTTCTGTGTGTGTCAAATCTGTATATTTGCTGTCCCGTAAGTATGGTGCCAAACTTATGGAAATTGTTATATGCGTCAAAATAAAGATAAAAACAAGAATAGATTTTTTCCAAAAATGATTCGTTTCCAGATATTTGTCATTTTGTTTTATTTTTTTTTTTACAAAATAATTCATATCTAGAGAACTGTTTGACCGATTAAGTAAAAACTTGACATGAAGTTTAACCTGACAACATCTATTTTAGGAAAAATAAACGATTAAATCCAATCATGATTTTCAAAATGTCAGCTGTTTGAAAATTTCAAACCAAAACTACCAAACCACAGTAGATTTTAACAAATAATTTCTAGTCACCTCATTTTTAGACCTTTAATTCTCTATCGGATGGTGTAACTGTCAAAACAATTGGATAAAGAATAATAGCTAAGTTAAAGATAATAACAGCATATGTGCCCACAATGTTTTTGTGTTTACTGTGTTGGTATAAGATGCCGAGTAGAACTAACCAATTATTACACATAACTTACCCTACGCCATCCGATAGGGAATTAAAGGGCTAAAAAAGGCGTCTTGACAGTTTTTGATAAAATGTATGGTTTTTTGGGTAATTTAGGTTTAAAATTTTCAAACAGCCATCATTTTGAAACGCACGATTGGATTTAATCGGTTATTATTCCTAACACGGATGATTGTTAGGTTAAACTTCATCCCAAGTTTAAACTCAATCAATCAAACTGTTCTATAGATATGAATTGTATTATTAAAAAAATAAAAATTACGGATAACTGGAAAAGGAAGCGTTTTTGGAAAACATTTTATACTTGATTTTGACCCATGCAACCATTTTCCAAAGTTTGGCTCCTAACTTACGGGGGAAGCAGATGCAAAGATATTATTGTACATTAACGTTACTGGAAGGTGAAATTCTCTAATATAAACTTCTGTTTAGTTTGATTCTCGGCCACCGAACGCTGCCATCACCGCCGATCTTACCAGCTACATCCCGAACGCCAAAATTAACGCAGTGCGAGTCAGTCTCAACCGATCAAAGAACATTGTCAGGCTTGCCAACAGGGACAAGTTGATGAGCTTCATCCAAGCCAGGACATACCTGAAGAACTTGACGAACCCGTATTTTGAGATCGTGAACAGCTTGTCTTTACCGCTGTCCGCTCAATACTGTAAGGTCATTGCAGAGGTCGCCGGCACCACCAACTTGAACCTGAGTGAGTTTGTTAATGCAAGATATGTACCGTTACAGACGGGTAAAACGGGTATTTTTAAAGATTCTGATCTCTTCTGCTAGTTCACTAAATGATCCGTTCATTCGAATCTAGTTCATTACAATTTTTGTGCACTATGCATGCGCATCTTTCTATTCCATTTTTAAAACTGAGTAAATGAAATATACGTTTTTTAGTAGGTATTTTGTTACTATATTATTAAAATGTACAGGGTGATTAAGAAATAAACTGAGAATCTTTCAGGACGTGTTCTACTAGTGAAAATAAATAAAAATGTCATATAAACATAGGTTTGGAAATGTTTCTTTTCGGACTTATAAAAATAAAAATAATAATAAATAAAACTAGTTTTAGAGTTTTTTTAACAAAATACTTAATATTTTTTTATACAAATTTGTTATGACATCTTTTACCCATATAGAAAATACCAAAATGTATTTTCATATATTTTTAAAATGGCAGCCGTTTAAACTTTTGTATGTAAAATATCTGAATAACCGATATTTACAAAAAAAATCAAGATTGTAAACTTTTCTTTCATAATGACAAACATAATGAGGTTTATAAATTTTTGTAACTTAAAAGATAATCTAGCTATTGGCTATAAACTAAATACGTATTTTGTATTACGGACAACTACTATCCTAATCAATCCTTATTTCTATCAATATCTGTTTTTAATTGCACTGCCTCGGTAATTGGTGAGCGAAGCGAACATTAAAGCTAGTAGAGTGTAAGAGAATAAACTATACTTTATTAACATTTACCCAAGTAACAATTACATTTACAGTATTTTATTTTTACTTTACAGGGTCTTCAAACATGATAACCTGCATCGTCCTGACGGAACCACCTCCAACTGTATTCGCCCACACCTTATTGGAGAACTCCTTCAACGACCGAGAACTAAAAGAAAGGCTCTTCATACCTTCGGTGGACTGCGCAAAAGATCTCCACAAGGCCTTCGACAGACAAAGACTGCAAGTCTGCGTAAAACTGGCTGAAACCAGTTACTGGTCAGCGTTAAACACATCCGCCCTCGTTTCCGAGTCTTACTACACCAACGCTTTGAACGTGAGACGTCTGGTCAAAAGATGCCAGTGCAACGCCGAGCTCGAGCTTCAAAAGCAAATGAAAACAGATCTGTTCGAATTGGAATCGTGTCTGATGAAAGCGACTAAAAAGAGACCGAACTTACCGAAAGATAAGTTCTGCGCTTCTTCGGCCAAGTGTCGCTACGCTAACGTCTCGTTAGAAGAGGACGAAGGAGAAATAATTCCCGAAAGCAATACCACCGTCACCAACAGTACGACCGTCGCTCCCATTACGCAAGCAACAAACATGACGGTCGACAACAGGAACCCTTTTGAAATTCCAACCATCCCTATTCCATCGATAACTACCACTAAACCTACCACAACGACCACAGAACGACCAACAGAAACCACAACGCCACCGACAACAACTCAAACAACCCCTTCCACAACAACTCAAACAACCCCTTCCACAACAACTCCAACAACCCCTGCCACAACTCCAACAACGACTTCAACAGCAAGACCCACTGTTAGAGTAACTCCTGCGCCTGACAGTGACGCTTGCACGTTCTTCAACAACTCTTCATTAGGCGCTGATGGTTGTGGAGCACGTGAAATTTTCCCACCTGTCGTCTTCAAGTTCCCACAATCCTGGGACAGTGTTATAAGTTTTTAATCATCTTACCTTTAAAAAGGTGTTGGTAAATTTAAATAACACGAAATAATTTAAATAATCATTGTAAATGTATTGCCAACAGTGATAAAACACATGTCGTTTATTGTATCTTTTA
Organism: Philaenus spumarius; assembly: GCA_018207615.1. Taxonomy (NCBI): domain Eukaryota; kingdom Metazoa; phylum Arthropoda; class Insecta; order Hemiptera; family Aphrophoridae; genus Philaenus; species Philaenus spumarius. The sequence continues at coordinate 151,319 of JAGFPH010000965.1, forward strand.
TTTTTATTTGTCTCAATTTAATTTATGTTAAACTAGAATTTACTACAGTCAAAAAAGCGTAGTTCAATTAAGATTCTGTTCATTATTTTCACCCTAACAATTCCAGCGGCACTCAGCTCGACTTTCTGCGGCTTTCTGGCGAAGAAATAATTCAATAAAATGATTCAACTAGATGTGAGTTGAGAGAATTTCCAAAATGTTTCAACCAACTATTTGGGAATTTGATCTACTCACGTATACGTTTAATATATAAGCCTGCGTGTACGAAATATATAAGTAGAATATGTTTTCACCTCAGCGTCCAACCTCGGCTCACGCGCTGCTTCATTCCGTAAAAAAACTCGCTTTGCCAACCTCTGAACTTACGGCATCGGATCCAAAGATACCCCATAGTGAAATCCCTCACGTGGATTTTAACCGGGTACTTTTACGGTATTTTACGTTTTCATAGAGTTTGGTTTTCGGTTTCGTGGGATTTTGGTTCGTGTGTACCACATTTTTACCAATACACACATTTTTACTGTTATAGTGCGAACACATATATAAACACATTGTTTAACCCTAGAAGCGGCAGTGTTACTTAAAATGGATTTTTTGGCGTTTGCACGCTTTTTTCAAAAATCCGCCAAGTAAAATAGTTATATCCCAATCCAGAAGTGCTCCATAGCTTTTTTTGTAGAGAAAGGTTAAAAAAAGAATTCATATAATATGCCAGTAAAAAATGTATTGATGTAAAATTTACAAAGTTATTAGCTCAAGAAACAAAAATGTTCAGTAACGAAAGGAAAGGTTCAACTTTAGGCCTACATAAAAAGTAGTAAACATTTTTTGTAATTTTTTTCAAAATGTACAAAATTTTTGTAATTTAGTTCTAAATAGAACTGTATAAAATTGTATATAAATTTCAAATTTCTTATTTTGAAAACACTAGTTTGTACGTTCCCACTACAAGACTGCTAACAAAACCAGGCCTAGTTTGAATAGTAATTTAGGAATGTATGCTTTGCTCCAAAATGAAATAGTATTAAAACAAAGTGTAGAGAATAAATCAAAGAATTGAACTGTATACTTGTAAATTGTTATTTCATAAAAGTATTTGACTTAGTTTTACTTGAATCACAAAATTAGATCAAACGAATTAAACCACTCAATGACGCATCCTAAACATATCCTGCCGGCCTGTACAGTTAACAACGCATTGCGAGACCGTGGGAACTCTGCGTATTGAATTCAGCAAATGTCTGTATTTCCCACGCATATGTCTGTACGAATAAAATCGTGACAGTAAATGTGGTTTACTTAAAAGAAACGAAAAATTGGAGTTTTGTCTTTAAATCGATATAAATATATATCTACAAATACTGTATATTGAATTGTAATAGTTATTTCAATCGCAAAATGTGCTTTCTCAATGATTGAAAACTGTTTAATTGCAAGGGTTTACAGAAAGTTTTATATTTTCAGAACTATAAGAGTGACGACTGATTGGAATGCAGTTTTAGAAAGTGTCAAATCTTGAATCCAAAGGTATCTTTATATTATTTTCAAAACAATTCTGTCGAGCGACATTGAGTTGGGCCTTAGAGAAGTGACAAATTTGAGTAATTTATTTGTGGTTTTTCGCGCGGCATTAGCTTTTTAGAAAACTACAATTTTAAAACGATGATTATACAAGTAAATATACGTTTTAGAAAGAAATTGTAAATACACAAAGTAAAGTTTGAAACATTACCTTTCAAATGGTTTTTTGTCTTTTTGAGATTTGAAGATTTTTAGTGGGTGAAATATTCGATACAATCAAGCGTTAAAATGTGTTGTCGCAGCACGGAGTGACTACACTACACAGGTGTTTAGTCTGCCGCTTTGAGGGTTAATGAGACCAAAAAATGTGTGTGCTCAAGTGATTTGCTCACGTTGAAAGTGATGACTTCTATGACCAATTTATATTTTTATCAGTATTAATATTAGAGGAGAATAATTGTCAACAAATTACACACATCAATATATAGTCAAGAAATATTATATCATATTTTCAAATTACATAACTATAATATTGTAATATAATAATTATAATTATATTATAATTATAATAAGTATGCGAAAAATATTGATCATTGTAATGAAAGCAGTATTTATTTAGTGACTAATGATTTTGAGTGAGGTATTAGTGTACGCACTCTACATAGAATTATAAGAATAATTCAAAATGTAAGGGATTATTATAATTACTGTATTATAATACATAGTCAAGCGAAAGTGCCCAACGGGCCAATAGAAGTTATCACTTCAAATATGTAAGGGATAATAATTATAATTATACCTTACATATTGAATTATTCATAGAGTTCTATGTAGAGTGCATACACTAATACCTCATTCAAAATCATTAGTCACTAGATAAATACTGCTTACATTATAATGATCACTACTTTCGTATCCTTACTATAATTATAATATTATTATAACGTATTATTATTTACTACGTATCTCCTATTCACTCTCCACGCGCTTATTTGTCTATATGTACTGCCAGCCGGCTCGATCCGGTTTTGCTATTACACTTTGAATTTCTTTTGGGGATGTTTCGACCTCCCCCCCCCCCCCCCCCCCCCCCTAAAATCTAATTTTTTTAATACCTTCCTTAGCGAGCACCTAGGGCCCTAGAGGAAGCTACATACCAAATTTCATTCCAATCCGTTCGGTGGTTTTTGAGATTTCGTGATGAGTGAGTCAGTGAGTGGTGTTTGGATTTTATATATACACTAGTGGACCCGGAAATGCTTCGCTATTGCTTCATTTAAATTTAAGGGTAGTTATTCCATTTTATTACATTGACTTCAGTAATCAAATTGTAAAATGGTTTATTGCCACTTAAGAATATACTACACAAATTTAGATGCCCTATAGTTTGTAAACCTTTATAGATAATTCAGTAGACCTTTTGCTTGCTTTTACCTAATCCAAAAAAAACTGATAGTTGTGAAGAATTGTAAAAAACCTTTTAAATTAGCCTAATTGGTTGCTAATAAACGTGTTTTGGTTCATTGTACTGTAGGCCCAACCTAAAACCATGTTCAGTTTTTAATCCAAAATAGTTGTTTTATATGAAATATGCAATGTTTGAATTAAATTAAAATATAGTAAGCATTTTTAATTGGTTTTGGTTTTTGTTTGATTTAAGTTGGTCAACCTAACCCAAAAAAGCTGTTGATTTTGAATAATTAAAAACTGGTTATAAAATTGCTGATTAAAGTTGTTATGTTAATGAATGTGTAAACAAACATGACGTGTTGTAAAGCTGTTTATATGAACAGCTGCTTTTGTGCGCTTTGGTATTGAGTTTATACAAAAGAGGCTGTTCAGTTTTTCCAAATTTGAAACTTTTTCGGGATCTTTTGAAATTTTTCTTTGTATAAAAACCTAGTTCGGATTATTACGAACATTTTAAAATAAAATAATAGCCAAATTGGTCCAGCCATTCTCAAGTGATGCGCTTACAAAGGAACAGCAATTCAAGTTTATTATATAGATAGGTGTATCGCCTATTCCCTCTCCACGATCTGAATTGTGTCAGATTTCAGAAACATAGTCATAATCCCCAATAGAAGCTATCACTTAAAAAAACGTGTTCTGGTAATTATGATTGGTGCGCATTGACCTTAGGTCTCACCATAAGAGTCACTGCAATAGCTCATCTTTCCTGTGAAATAAAATTAATTCGGGTTTCCGAGAATAGTATCCGTTCAGTCACAGACTGGTTCATTTATTTACAAGAACCAGAATTTTGTTAATTTTATACATTACCTATCAAAATTTGACGCAAGTATACAACACGCTCCTTGCTGATACCTCTGCAGAGCACATATTTTTAGGAAAAAGAATAGTGCTGCCAATTGAGCCAACCTAAGTACATTTTATCTGATTTAATGTGGAGTTGTGAGCTCAAGCAGGGAAGGTTTTAACGTTTTTGATATTTTTTTATGACGTGTATGTTATGGGATCATATTTTTAATATTTTGCTTTTTCTATATTTTACTTTCTCACTATAATATAGTATAGAGAAAGTAAAGTGATCGCAAAAAAAATTAATGTTGAAATTTTTGTGGAAATATCCGTTTTGAGTCCCCCTAAGTCCAAAAAAGTGGTTGATACAAAATGTCTGTCTGTATTTATACAAAGCTAGAGAGAAAACTATTAGATCAATTTCGAACAAATTTGCACCAAACATGTCAATTAGACCTGTATAGATGCACGAAAAATAATTTTGAAAATTTTTGAAAAACTACCCCCTTTTTGGCAAAAAAAACTCACCAAAAATCAGTTATTATTTTTTTATAAAAAAACGGCTGTAACGATTTTGATAAAATTTGGCTAATTTGTAGCCCTTAATGTACCTTATCATATGCAAAAAAAAAATCATCTTTCAAAAAAATCTCGTTTAGGTAATAATAATAACTGATTTTCGAGGGTTTTTTGGCCGAAAAGGTAATTGTTTTTCAAAAATGTTGAAAACCTTTCATCGTGCATCTATACTGGCCTAATTTACATGTTTGGTGCAAATTTGTTTGAAATCGATTGAATAGTTTTCTCTTTAGCTAATAATAATAATATTTATTAGTTACTCTCCTACTTTAATGTACTATTCCCTCTCCTACTTTAATACAATTATGAAGCCACAGTTGAGGTTGGCGTGCGAAGCCCACAATGCATTGTGTATTGAAAATACTCCCTATACAGGGTTGGGTGCAAAGCACGCAATGCATTGTCTATTGAAAATACTCCCAATACTGGGGTTGGCGTACAATGCATTGTGCGTTAGCCGCTTCTCATAGTGTTCAGTGTCAAACTCACATGTGCGTCCTTAGCAGTGAACGTGTTAATAATTTAAATATGTTTGTGAGAAAATATGTGCCAGTTTCTGGCATCGTGTATTGAATATGCGATACATGCGTAGTTTTTCAAATTTAAAATAAATAATTGTAAACGGGTAGTAATATAATTGGATTATTTGACAGCGTGTTTATTATCTGCAAATATATAAACTGCATGTTTTGGCTGAGGTTATATTACTTTTAAAATTTATTTATTTTAACTTTGTTTCGTTGGCAAAATATTTTACAATATTTTGCAGCACTATGGAAAATGTTTAACGCTCTGTAACATTATACAACATTTCCCAACAATATCGAATATTCCAAAATATTATGGAACATGCTGGAAAATTCTTTAACATTCTGCAACATTCTAAAACATTCTCCACCATTCTTGAACATTCTAGAACATT
>JAGFPH010000965.1:156612-169740 GCA_018207615.1 Philaenus spumarius
ATACTTTCTCTATAGTCTACTATAGTATAGTGAGAAAGTAAAACTAGTTCCTTGATATGGTCACATCCTTCTAGTTTTACTTTCTCACTATACTATAGTATAGAGAAAGTATAGTGATCGCAAAAAAAATCGATGTTGAGATTTTTGTAGAAATATCCGTTTTGGGACCCCCTGAGTCCAAAAAAGTGGTTTTAAAAAAATGTCTGTCAGTATGTCTGTATGTATGTATGTCTGTATGTAGGCCTATACAAAGCTAAAGCGGAAACTATTCGATCGATTTCAAACAAATTTGCACCAGACATGTCAAGTAGGCCTGTATAGATGCACGAAAAACAGTTTTAAAAAATTTGGAAAAACACCCCCTCTTTTTGGCAAAGAACCCCCAAAAAATCAGTTATTATTTTTTATTGAAAAAAACCGCTCTAACGATTTTGATAAAATTTTACTTATTTTGTAGCCTTTGTACCCTACCATATGCAAAAAACCGCATCTTTCTAAAATTCTCGTTTGGCTAATAATAATACAAATAACTGATTTTTGGGGTTTTGTGGCCATAAAGGGGGTTGTTTTTCAAAATTTTCAAAACCTTTCGTGCATCCATACAGGTTTAATTGACATTTTCGGTACTCTCTAGCTTTGTATAAATATTTATTAGTTACTTACTCTACTACTTTAATGTATCCCCTCTCCTACTTTAATACAATTAATTATGAAGTCCCAGTGAATCTGTTTAACACGTTCACTGCTACGTAACTTTCGTATTTCCTATGCTAGAAGCTGACGTTTTATTTTTTATATTTATAGCTTAAATGAGTAGAAATTACTTTATTTTTTATTTTTGAACCTTTCTACGTAATAATCACTAATATTTTAAAGCGAACGCACAAAGGGCTAAAATTGGTGTGCGAAGGACGCAAGGCTCTTTGTATTGAAAATACTCCCAATACTGGGGTTGGCGTGCAATGCATTGTGCGTCGGCCGCTTCTCATAGTTTTCATTGTCAAGCTCAGAGAACGTGTTAATGTATCCCCCTCCTACTTTAACTATTATGAAGTCACGGTGAATCTGTTTAATAATTTGAATATATTTGTGAGAAAGAATGTTCCAGTTTCTGGTACCGTTTATTTGTTTAGTTTTCAAGCTATACCAGCCCTCTTAATATTCGCAACGTTGGTAATTAAATTCACCAATTCATTCCCATCTTTATCGCCAAGCCCGTTGCGAACACAAAGCAAGATAGTTTTACTGTTTCCCGTTAAGATGTTGAAGACATTCCCCCCAACTCAACTCCAATTTCTCAAAATATTGCTTTCTAATGGTTTTCAAGATTCTACAAATCTTTAAAAAATGGCCAATATCGTCTTTTGTTTTCAAATTACCCACCGAACAATTTTAAATTACCCCCCCCCCCCTCCACCGACGCCTGCAGTTTAAATACAGTAGCTCTTCTCTAGATTTGATTTAATTCCGCGTTATCCAACAGGGATTATTTAAATTCAAATACTTATAAATAGTATGAGACGTAGAATTGCTACGAACCTGAAGATTATCTGGTTAATTGGGTGACTTATCGCTTCTACTAATGCAAACATTTACATTCTTTTGATAGATCCAGCCCCTCGGTAAAATATACAGAATATCTATTTGCCGAAACCAATTATACCAAAACAAATTGGCGTTTATTATTTCCCTAGCGAAAGTATTAGGTAGCCTACCGCAGGACAATTTTAATACTTTTGAAATATATTTTATATCGAAGTTCAAAGACCACTAGCTTAAGTAAAGACTTAAGGCAATCAAACAGTTGTTTAGTTAAAGTTAAAAACAAATCTTCGAGCGGTTAAACTCACTATTTTTTAGTCAACGTGCATAGGTGAACGCTGACATTCTTTGACGTATTTTATAAATCTTTTCTAAAGTAAATACAATTATACGATTGTTTTATCTGAATTTTGCATGACACCTACGTACAGACACGTCAATAAAATATTTCTCTACAGGTTTTTTTTATCTAAAGGTTGTAACTGTCTAAACTTCGGGACTTTACGTTTTATTTATGATTTCAAATACATTTCACATTTCCATATCTACGGCCTCGGTAAGTAATTACACAACCGCTGTTTGTTTTTCGATCGAATTGTTGGGACGCGTTTCTTAGAAATACTCCTATAAAGTAAAAAAAACTCCATCTCTGAATCAGTCTCCGACAAAATGGCGGCGGCATACGTCTATCTCTTCTGCCTTCTCTTGGCGTCAGTCAAATGTCAGGTAACTATAAAGAGTTATTCATTTTATTTCGAATCAATATTTTCTTAATTCTTGTGAATACTTCAATAAAGGGAAATAAAAATCGATGTTGGCGACATGCTTCACACTTTTTATTTTATATATCGCTTAAGAATGTGTCAAATAACAGCTCTAGCTTCAAGGGAAGTATCAATACTTATGTCTATTGTATAGGGGTTGTTAAATAATTTAAACCCTTAGACACAAGGGTGGCGTCTCCACAGCGCCGAGTCTCTACAGCGCCGCGGGAAAATTAGTCTCTACAGCGCCGAGGCCATAAATTATCAAAGGGTCTGCTCAGTGATGCAGAAATGACGAGGGTTAATATCTTCGAGCCACTTATATATTACTAGAATGATTTGGTTTAACATTACAAATCAAGACCAGTAATATACTAAGTTACATAAACAAAATTATGCACAACAGATTTTGAAAAACTAATAGGCTACATACTTTACACAACTTAAGAATAATAATGGAGTTAAATAACCAAATATATTCACTAGATATTCGAGGAGTATTAAGTTAGGGTAGGTTAGGTAATTTAATAATTAGGTAATATCAATAGCCATTTTCAATAAATTTAACCGTATTCAGTGTCAGAAAAATAAAATGCTATTTTTATTTTGAATATGTCGCATAATCTAATGAATATATTAGTTAATTTAACTCCTTTATTATACTTAAGTTGTGTAAAGTATGTATTAGTTTTTCAAAATTTGTTGTGCATAATTTCGTTTATGTAACAGTGATTAAGTAAAAAAAAGGCAAAGCCAGAAGGCCGCTTTTTATATTACTGGAAATTTTAAACCAAATCATTCTAGTAATATATAATTGGCTCTTCATACATAGTCATTCAAGATTAGCTGCGAGTATCTCAAAAGCACGAGATAAAATTACATAAAAAGTACACACAATTAATTATGTTACTTTAGAATTCGAAGCGTATCATGTCTGCAATGAAATGTATGCAAAATTTGCGTCATTCCGGTGCTGATCATTCAGTTGGGCACGCGCCATTACCATGGTTCGTTGCTTTTGTAATTTCCAATTCGGCTGTCAAAACTGTCAGATTATGCCAGGTAACCCGCTCGGCGCTGTGGAGACGCGACGCTGTGATGACGGATTCGACATAAGCAGTCAAAATGCAAGTCTTTTCCCGTATACATAATGATTTTTCTGAGAGATACATTCAATATACCTGATTTAAATAACGAAGTACTATATTCTCATAAAGTAATTTTAACAGCAATGGCAGTGGGCAACTTATGAGGGCTGTAGGGGCAGTGCCAAGGGGGCCCACCCAAAAATAAATAACGCCATGTTTCTCAATAAAAAAAATATATATTATCTATGAATTTTGTAAATATAAAATTTTATAAATACATACTTTAAACTTGGGCCTTCAACGCAAAATAAAAAATTCGGTAGTACAGAAATTATTCGTTCACGCAGCTGAACCGCTCACTTGAGTTGAACAAACTTCCAAAATTAAGGTCTATGTTTTAGGGTTTCAAACAAGTATTGGGAAATTGGTCAACTCACGAAGGCGCTGAATATGATATAAATTAATAGAACTTGATTACACCTCAGCCTCCGCCCCGGTTCCAGCGCTGCTTCGTTCCGCTCGCACCTTGACCTTTCGGCCTCGGATATTCACTTCGCTCGCGTCCGACAAACTCGCTTGGATTTGAACCAGGTACTTTATGTATTGATAGGTTTTTGGAGGAACCAGTCGGGCTATAAGGTCATGAGAACAGAAAGGTGCAGCATAATCTACTGCATTTATTTTTTTAGACAAAACCACGAAGCAATTTCATTCTGGTACAAAAATTTTCAAAAAAAATATTTCCTGCCAAAAAACGTGTTTCCTTCTGTTAGATTTTTTACTGCATTTTTTTAGTCACAATATTTTTAGATTTTTCTTATTAGATTGAAACGTTTTTGCTGTTTTGTCTAATAAACCAAATACTGGAGATTATTCTGAACATTTTTTTGTGTTCCTTTCACGACCTTAGGGCCCGTCTGATTCCTCCAAAATCGATCAAAACATAAAATACCATAAAATTACTCGTTTTAAATCCACTTTGGGGCAGCTTCTTATCCAAGGCCGACCGTAGGGAAGCAGTCCAAAATCCTATACCGCAAGGTCGAGGTGCAGACTCGCAAAGCTAAGTGGAGGCTGAGATGTAAACAAGTTCTACTGTTCTGGAAAGTCCCTCAACTCGAGTCACTGGTTTATCTGCATGATTGAATTATTCCTTGTATTATAAATTAAGAATTATTTTAATTCTGAATATTTCTAAATTTAAGTACGTTTTATAATATACACTAGAGGACTTCGCCATTGCTGGCTCCGCTCAACATCCACCACGGTGACTCGCGGCGAAGCAGATGCAAATAGATTATTGTGCACTCTTATATTTTCAAAGACTTATTGATTAGGATTGAGAATGAATTAGCCATTAATTCATTTATTTCCTTAAATAGTACATGAATCTATATATACAAAATCCAAATACCACTCACTGACTCACTCATCACGAAATCTCAAAAACCTCCGAACGGATTGGAATGAAATTTGGTATATAGCTTCCTCTACGGAACTAGGTGCTCTCTAAGAAAGGTTTTCAAAAAATTCCGAAATTTTACGGGGTGTTTGGGAGGGTCAAAGTTACTAAAAATCCCCATAAGAAATACATAGTACATAATATGTTTATTGATATATTTTTTTGGTTAATATTCATTTAACTTTGATTTGTCTATCCGTGCAAAGCCGGATCGGGCCAGCTAGTTAAACATATATTTTCAACTAAAGAACTAAAATTACCCACATGGGCCTAAGCCTGTGAGTGGGCACGAGTCAATATGCACACAATGAGAATTAAACTAAACACAATTAAAATGATTGCATTAAACATTATCATGCCAAGCTGAGTCGGTCTACGATCAAAACTGAACTACTGTACTTAGTATTTTTAGGGTTTCTAAAGTAGCTATAAAACATCATGTTGGTGTTCAAATACATATTGTACATTAGAGAAGCGCTACATTCAGTACATATCAAAGAGAGAACGATATGTAAGTAGATACGATAGCCTGCTAGGCTGCATCCCTTCCCAATTCAAACAGCCATTTATTAATAGGCCTTTTAAAATTAAATAACTTACATTTTTAACAGACAAAGCTTTCCCGGAAGATTTTGATACAGAACTTTTACTAAGTAATGTGAGTTAGTAACAGAAAACGTTTTTATAATTCGTTGAAATTTAGAATGTCGCTAAGCTGCCTGAAAACATCAATTAATTTTCTAGTTAGCGAATTTCCATAGGAAAAATGAGCTATTGCAGTGGCCCTTACGGTAAGACCCAAGGTCGGGAGTAGCAAATGAGCACCGATCATGGTCAAAAGAACACGTTTTGGGGTGTCATTAAAAATCATACATATTTTAAGTCGATTTGGTTCAAATTTGGTACACATGCTGGTTGTCTACGCCGCTCGGAGAAAAAAAACTTATCCAAAACAATCCAACAATCGGAAGGACGTTTTTTGACCGGAAGTAAGTATTTTTTTAGATTGTTCCTACAATAATAAACTTTTTAGAGTTTTTTCTACAAATAAACGTAGGGTGTTATTCTGAACATTTTGTTTTTACGCGAACTTATAGCTCGCTAGGTTCCCAAAAAATCGATCAAAACGTAAAATACATAAGAAGCGATCAAGAGGCCTCTAGTTTTGAGATAATACATTTCATGCTCTCGGATGTTTTTTCCAGCCAATAAACTCTTATAAATTATAAGAAGTCTTATAAAGTGGTCGCATATTTTTCTCGTTTGTACATAATATATTTATTATCTAATCTCATATTCGTCATAAAAGTTGGAATGATTTAAATGAGACTTCAGTTGTATCTGAATAAGCTGACTACATGTATTCAAAAATTAATAAATAATTAATTTCTAGAAATCTTAGTAACCTAACAAGTACTGTCACCGACAAAGAATATAGAAATCAAGAAAGAAACCATTCAAAATGCAGGTTCGTGGACGTATTCAACCATCTTTGGTTAGGATCGGGCTAAGTAAAACATACAACAATCTATATATAAGCCAAATCCACTGACTCACTGATCACAATTTCTGAAAAACCACTGAACGGATTGTAATGAAATTTGGTATGTAGCTTAATCTAGGGCCCTAGGTGCTCGCTAAGAAACGTTTTCAAAAAAATCGAAACTTTAGGGGGGTCAAATTTACTAAGAATCCCCATAAGAAATACATAGTGTAATATATTTATTGATATATATTTTTTGTTAATATGCATTTAACTTTGATTTGTCTATCATGCAAAGCCGGATCGGGCCAGCTAGTATATAATAAAAAATACACACTTCTCTAACACGGAAAACACAAATAAGAAGGGGAGATTGTGGTTGACAGAAATTAGAAGAAATTAAAGAGAAAATAAATTAAACAATTTAGATTCATGGTTGGTGCATTTACAACAATAATTAGATTTTGGCATCAGTCCTGCAACATTGTCAAATTTAAGAACAATCGTCATAGCACGGATTCATTTAATATAAATACATTTCATACATAATTTGGATATGTTAGTGACAACTTTGGTTGCGTAAGTTTAAATTTTATATTTACATTTATACATTTAAATATATATATAAATTTGTTCAATTAATAAACAACCCGGGAGGATAGCCGCAAAATGGGTTCTTTACAGGATACGTCCAATATGTGTTGCTGACTTGAACGATAGCATGGATTATTATGGGATTACGAAAATAACCTTAAGAATGTCTGACTTGGACTCTCTCCAGCCTGATAACCCCTACAGGTCCAGAACCGTCTGAAACATTCTATAACATTCAGGAACATTCTCCAATGTTCTGTCTGGAACATTCTAGAATATTCTAGAACGTTCTTGGAACATTCTCGAAGCTCCTAGAACATTCAGAGCCATTCTGGCCAGCCACAGCCACTTCGACAATCATTCCCGGCTGATTCACCGACTTCCCATTGGTGCGATGCGCTATTTTGACATCCAAATTTTCGAACCCTTGCAGTTCGGAAACGAAACCTTCTTCATAGATGGGGGATGTAGTGCTGCGGGTACTAACCACGCTTACATTTATTATACATAATTTTTTGTGTATTTTTTGTCACAAGAAAAATAATTCAAAATTAACCAACACTAGACATTGATTCGATCACGCGGCTAAACAGCTGACGTGAGTTGATCGACTTTCCAAAGTTAACGTTTTGTGTTTCAACCAACTATTTGATAAATTGGTCTACTCACAAAGGCGCTGAATAGCTGCCTACGTGTACGAAATAAGTTAGTAGAATTTGTTTGTACCTCGGCCACCAACCACAGCGCATGCGCTGTTTGGTTCCGCTCACAGAGAATCAACTCGACCTTGCGGCCTCGTATCAGAAGATGCCCCAAGGTAAAATCCCCATGTGTATTTTAACCGTGTACTTTTATGGTATTTAGTTTTTTGATCGATTTTGGGGGAGGGGGCAGACGAGCTATAATTGTGTGTAAAAAAACCTAAACGTGCAGAATAACATCCTATATTTATTTTTCTAGAAAAAGCTAAAAAAAATTCCTTCAAGTACAAAAATCTCAAAAAGTTATTGCCTGGATTTTTGGGCTAAGAATTGGTCCGAGCGAGAAAAACAACGTGTGTACCAAGCCGGAAGTAAAATGCGGCTGTTAAAGTACGTAAACACAAAATGTATACATTCACTTTTAATAACGCGCTAATAATCGGGAACTTTTGGTCAAAAGATGGCATCGATTTTCTTGGTAAAGCTTACTCTAAACATTGTGCCGAGTTCGTACAAGACTAAAAATATCGAAATTCAACCAAATAAATTTATATCAGTACGATAGGGCACTGACAATTTACTTTATGTTTCAGAAAACCGTCGGTTTCAACGACTACACACCAGCTGGAACCGAACGAGAAATCGATCTTCTCTATCGAGACGTCGAATTGTACAAAGAAAATTCTAACTCTATCCTAAGGTCCATCGATAGATATGACGCTGAAGCACGTGCGATGAATTTACCAGTGAAGAGGAAAATCTTCGAAGACATTAGCGCTGCAATGAACAACGCGGCAAATCTCGCGAACAAGGCCGGTTTTCCTCTGTGCGCTGCAAGAGCGACCGCGTTCACCCTACAAGCGACCGCGAAATACCAAACACAAATCCACATTTTGAACGATCTGTATGTACTTTCAGCGGGAAATTCAAAAGGAAGAGCAGCTAGTTTAATCGGACTCCTTAATCTGTACAGCGAAACTGTCGATGTCAACTTAATGCGGACTTGTCAAGGTGCGCTTGTAAGAATTTTCGGTCAAATAGCTATCACCAGCTGTTATAAAACGCAATTCTTAGCGATAACAAACAAAATAAAAGCAGCCGGTGTTTCGATGGCGGGAGCTAACTCTGAATTTGAAGTCACTACGAAACGTTTCAACGACTTTATAAACGGTACCAACAATATACTGGCTACATCGCAGGAAGAGACTGATAAGAAAGTGGAAGAAGTACTGGAATGTGCTAAACTGAACGCGAGGCCGATCGTCCTCGAGACATTGAATAAAATCGAACAGATAAAAGCGCCTGCAGCGACTTATATAAACGGCAGGATCGAAGGTCTTACGGCCGGAGTGAACTCGCTCATAGGTAAACTAGATTTGAAGAAAAATCTGACAGAATCATTGTTTCGTTCGTCGGTTCAACCGTTCTACTCAATCGGATCATTTGGAAAAATCCTTTTCCCGAAATCTAAGGTCGATATAGAAACTGAAATTAACAAGAAAATAAATTTAAACGTCGAAAACGCAGCGAAAAAATTCAACTCAGTGTTCACAGTGTCGACGACAAAATTGAACAACTTTTTGAGCAAAGTCAACGCGTGGGCTTTGAAGTACAACGTGAACGTCGGCTACTTCACTGAATCAAATTTGACCGCACTGTGCGTACCAAAGAGTTCGTCGGACCAGTTGGCGAACCGGGACAAAATTACCCAGTGTCTGAACGATTTACTGTTTAAATTCACCACCATTTCGAACGAAGGAAGAGCGGACATTGATAAACTACTCGCAGAGTTCGTTACTGTGCAAGCAGAAGCGGATGGTTCTACTCAGACCGACGCGTCCGTCGAGGCTGAACTCATCGCGACCACGAAAGCGGACGTTGACGATTTCTTCAAAACAACGTTCGGAATCCTGCCGAACAAATTGTCGGTAACTGCAGAGATCGGTAAACTGTTTGAAGGCAGTGGAGCGACAGGGTCTATTGTAATTGACCGAGTTACCGATATTAAAAATGAACTTAACAAATTGGATACGCTGGCTAAAACTACTAAAGACACTATCAATACCCAGATACAGACCGTTTTGAATCCGTTGACGGTCGCGATTAGTGATATTAAAAAAATTAACCCATACTTCAACTTCAACGTTTTGACCACAACTCAATCAAAACTGAACGCACAGATACAAGCAAATTTGACGGCGTATTTCGACCGTCTGAAGTTAAACGCAAATACCATCACTTTGCCTTCACTGAATTTCGATTACAATTTGGAATTTCAAAAGTTTCAGATTGAAATGAACAAATGTTTTCCGTCCGGTACGTTGGAGTTTGAAAAACTCTTCGCCTGTTTGTCACCGATTATTAGCAATTTCAACTCTTCCCTGAGCAGAGCCGAGCGTTTAACTGAAAACGCACAAACCGACATCAAATTGCTTATCAATAACTTTCCGAATGAAATAAAACAACTCACGACTAATTTATTGGCCGAAGCTGGCAAACAAGTGAGCGCTGTTATCACTGCAGAAACATTCAAAGCTAGAAACACGATCGACTACAGCAACGATCTAATTGACGAGTTGAAAGAGGAAATTGCTAACAAGATCAAAACACCTGTTGACAAGTTGGTCTCTAAAACTAACGACGTATCGATCAGTTTGAATAAAGATTCTGTTATTTATAACGATAATATACAAAGCAAAATAATCGATCCTTTGATTAATGCTTACAACAAGAGCTATCAGCTGATCCCGAATCAATTTCTGTCCTTCGACGGTAGACTTGACATAATCAATAACCTCAACATTAACAAAAATTTATCAGCGGCACTGTCGGAAAACTACTTTTTCAATAGAAAAGAACAAATCAATAAAGTAGTTAATGAAACGGTCGAAGATATAGATTTGAATCTAGGAAGATTTACAGTATTTTTAAATAAATCACTATGTCCTAAATCTATAAAAGCTGTGTTTTTAACTTGTATAAGTACCACTCTTAATGAGTTTAAGAAGAATATAACGAACGCCGCGACCACGATAAACACCCAGAACAATGTTGTGGGCTTTTTACTCGGTCGCTTAAACCTTATACAAAACCAAACCGACTTCAGACTGTCGACGTTGATGAATGAAAGTAAAGTAGAAATTGACAATCAAAGTTATCTGATTGATCGTAGCCAGCAATATCTGAAAACAGTATTGAAGGATATGCCGAATAGAGTAAGCGTTGTCAATAAAATTAACGCTTTCGCGAATGTTTTAGGAACACTCAACGCTAATTTCCAGAATACGTTCAAGACAGCGATCGAACCTTTTAGGGTTGCCGTTAATAATTCCGAACAAGTAAACGCGTACGTTGAATTACAGCAGAACAAAATCAAATCCAAACTTGACCAGCTGAAAGTTTTGATCGAGTTGGGAAAATTAAAGTTAAACAACATTGATATTGATTTAAACGCAAACATCGAGTCTTATAAAGATTTTAAAATAAACTGCATTTCTGATTTCAAAACGTGTGTTAATGAGTACTATGACAATGCCGATTCGAAACTGTCTGCCATTGTGGGTTTGTTTAATAACGCTTCTAATTCGGTTGTCGGTTCTGCGGAAGCTGAAATTGAAATTCTGAAACAAGACATTGAAAACATATTGAAAGAAACTGCAGAAAAAACTCAATCCGAAATTAATAAAACCTCCAATGAAGACGCGATGAAACAACTTATCCAACAAACAATATCGGCGTATAATATGAGTCTTAACAGTTTATCGCCTGTTTTCAATGACGCTTACAATAAACTGAACAAATTGGAAGTGGATCTGAAGAACGTGGTCGATAAATCCAAATCAAATGCCAACTTGAACGTCACGTTAACCGTTGGAGGTCTGACGATGGTGAAGAGCGCTAAAGGTGACGGATTATGTAACTATATCGATGTTGTCGGTGGCGCTATCGAGGCAAGTAAGGCGCAGTTACAACTTTTACAAAATGCCGTGAATAAGTCTAGAGCAGGTTTCGATGACTCTTATCTCAAAGTACAGTGTGATGGCGCTAAGTCGTTAGTGAGTTTTAGGGATTGTCTACAAGCCCAGATTGTCCTGCCGAACTTAGATTTCACTGGATTCAACAACGTGGTGGCCAATATAGCGATTCGCAGCTAAGCTGTTAAATACAGTACGTGGTCTATGTATTGTAGATAATTGTAATGCAGATCGAAATAACTTTTTCTAAAACAATTTTGATGTTTTAAACAATGAAAAACTTTTAAAAATATATTTTTTTAATTAATAAATATTGCTAAAGTATTACAACACATCAATAAAATAACTTAAAACTGCTTATTATTTTTACATTATTTTGACCTTGTTCCTTGTCCACTATATTTATAGAAGAGTCTTGTTTTATAAAGGTGTAAAGAGATAATTTAAAAAAATTTAAAGGTCAGTAAAATATAGACTGTTCATTGAAGAATTCCAAACTAAGAGTGAACTTAACTTAAAATTGTTTTGCGTAGGCTAATTTTTATTGAAGTATTTCATCTGTTTTATGATTTGTTCAGGGATTATTTTTAACAGCTGTTTCTTTGTATGCTTAATAAAGTGCAGGCGAGTTTACACAACGACACTACGTTGCACAATTAATTAAGGGTCGGCTCTATTAAAACAGAAAGCAACCTGCGACTCCCTATAGCGGCGGTAGGTTTCGCAGACATTGCTCATCATCAATCCATTTAAAACCCGCAATTATTCAAATAGCGTTTTTTTTAAACACCAAACTCTTGGGGACAAAATTCTTCATCCGAATGGCTTGGTAATTTTTCGCTATATTTATAGTTACAACGTAAAAAATATTTAAAATCACCCTATAGCGGCGGTAGGTTACACCGGTGGCATGTGGAGCACGTAGGGGTTTCCCCTAGTATCATATAAAATTAATTATATCGTCCAACAGAGAAAGGTGTCTTATAATTTCTTCCAGGTCAAATTTTCTGAATTCTTGATATTGCTACAAATTGGACCCTAAATTTTTAAACATCTACACAACTACTGCAAAAACTCAGCAAAATATAAACTTGGTGTCGCAATAGTTGGAATCAACGGAAAGTAAATACTTACGCAACTGTCATGAACAGTTCATCAACAGTTCGTAATATTTAGTTTCCCAACCACAGTTAGTTGTGCAATGTAGTGTCGCCGTGTTAACTCGTCTTAACAACAGTTGATTTTAAACTCTTTAAACTTCCATGTTATACAAATGGGAAAATAACACCTAAATAATTATAGATTTTAACCAAATACTGAATGTAATAAAAATATATTTGATCAAACTTTTGTTATGAATACCTTCCTGCCAAATTTTATCCTTAAAGGTATTATAGTGTTAAGATCTAAAGGACTGTGCAGAGGGCAGAGATTCTGTAAATCATAATACAGGATGATTTTTTGAAAACTTACCATTAAAAACAAATATGGCCGTCATATCAGTTATTTTAATGGAAATT